>JBBMKC010254002.1:0-10195 GCA_037834085.1 Bipalium vagum | reverse complement strand
TTAATAATTATTTGAGAAAATTTTGTATAAACTTTATTATTTAAAAATAATGCAGAACTTATTCCACAACCCAATACATCTCCCACTAGCAAAATATAAACCAGGTTAATATTTAAGCACTTTCTGAGACCAAAAAAGACAAAGCGTCGCACTTTTTAATGTTATTAATCACTTGTAAAAATGACTATTTACTGGGTGGAGTTATTTATTATTGGAGTCTTATTTAGATTCTAAAATCAATGGATAGTTGGCTTATTTCAAACAGGAAAAGGTATAATGCTTCATTATTTTCTGTTTTCTTTTAACGACACTGAATTCTTTCAAGAAAAATTTTTTCAAGGACTGTTATTCGCTTTTCCAGTTTTTGAGTTCGGTTCAAGAAATGAGACTTCTCGAAAAAAATTTTGTTAAACAAATCGTTAAAATTAATTTATGAAAGCATAAATAAAAATTGATAAGCGAAAATTTCAGTTCTTTTTGAAATTATTATGTCTTGTCTTAATTAATTGTTGAATGATTTACTATTGATCCGATATTCTATGCTGTTCACCACTGTGTGAATTTATTAGACTTCAATGATAAAAAGATTAATCTGGAAAAGAAAGATGTATTCAGAGGTGTAGGAATTCATTTAAGGAGAAAAAAATCAAGAAATATATTTTAAATAGGACTTTCGTCTATGTTGAATAGAAATCGTTATTGTGGATGAAGAACAAGAACAAAAATTGAGACGTTTTACTTTAACTGATAAAGACGATTATCGGATTTCATTAGACCAATCTATTATTGTGTTTAGTAATAAATTATTTATGACTACTTTGCGAATTCAAAACCAAAATATGTGCATGATTAAATCATTGATTATATTTCAAGCGATTCATTGCATTTCACTATTGTTGTGAATATAAAAATTGTAGTCTTATCGACTATCAAAGGCGTTATGTTTATTTGTTTTCTATTTCTCAAGGGCCAAAACAAAATTGACTTTTCAATTTCAGCTGATAAAGAAGCGGTGAAAGTGAAAATCATTTTATCAAAACTGTTATTAAATTCATTATTTATTAATATTTCAATATTTATTGTAAAATGACCTGCGAATTTGACAAAATAAATCAATATAAACAATAAGATACATATGTATACATTGGATAGTTTTAATTTAGATAAATGTTTAATTAGTTGATTAAAATGTTAATTTAAGAGACTTCTATTTCTTGACTTTTGGAATTTATTATATAAATTGTGACTGATATTCTACTTACATGTTAAGTGGATTCATTGATATGGATTTTGTATTTGTCTCGAAGAAGTAGTCAAATGATAATACATCAGAAAGGTTTCGAAATCATGTTATTATCACCGCATATATTTCTCTTAACGGAAAGTCAATAACTTCGTTTTAATAAAATTTCACAAGATAATGAAATTCGATTAAAAATATTCATTTTTCATTATTCATTTTCTGTCAGTCATTTGCTTGTCTTGTGAATTTACCTCGGAAAATCTCATCAAAGTTCGGCTTGTTTTTCATGACCATTCACAGTGACAAAACGATTTCAAGTATTGTGAAATCGACCAGAATAATTTTGTTATTGATTTTTTTTAGTTGTGCGAAAGATTCAGGAGTTTGAATATCCTTATGTTTCGTTACGCGAAATTCGAAAACATTGTGACTGCCGAATTGTGGTAAGAAAAAAGTCTGTTTTGATAAAACATTCACTAATGGGCTTAATAGATTTGAATTATAGTTTATGGAACGTGGAACTGGAATCAGACATAGATCTGAATAATATCGGCTTGGAAATTCTTTTTTCTCAAGTTAGCACGGAAATTTTGATGGGCTGGATATCAATTCCCGATGAAGTTCGGCGAAATAGAATATTTAATTTGATCGATCGAAAGGCACGAAAGGAAGTGTGTGGTCTTCATTTATGATTCCCTTGCTTAATGATGATAATCAATAATAGTTATATTGATAATCGATGATAATTGATAATAATCTTTATGCAGACTCTTCAGTTGGCCAGAACACTCGATTTTTATGGCTTCGTTCAGTTACACGGTAACGCCACCTGCAACAAACCGTCATCCAACACTGATGCTATTGTGTCAGCTGGAAATTTTGAATTGGTATTTCGAGACAAAAAAAATATTATCATTGCAAAATACAGTTTAACACGAATTAAATCCTGGAAAATATGTACGACCCTGAAAGAAAATATTGATTTGGATTGTAATCCATTGCGAAACAATTATGCAACTCTTACATTTGAATATTTGGATTTGGATACCAAGAAATTGGATGAAATCATTGTTTCACACAGTCAAACCGACCAGGTCGATATTTTTTGTTTGTAAATTGAAAAGTAGGATTTTTTATTTTAAAAAACCCATATATGGTGGAAATAAATAGTTAAATTCCATAAATAATGTGTCATAGATCTCTAGATAAAATAAAAAACTCAAACTAGTAATTTAAAGAAATTGTATCTGATAATTAAAAAAAGTAAATGAAAACTAATGAATATTATTGATTTAATTAAATCTTCATTACAAAATATTAATAAATGATTCATTCAAGAGGATAATACTCATTTCATTTGGTCTGTCCGTCTTGTTTGAAAGGAGAGAATTCCATTGTAGTTTCTAAGAAAAACTCATTCTCGGTTGAAGATTGCATTTCTGTGTGTGTTAGACTATTCATCACTTTCTATTAATTACACAATTGATCTTATTTTTCTGGCTTTCCATTTTTATTGAATTTAGTAATGAGTGCCATTGTTGATCGATATAATTTTATGATTGGTCGTGCATTCAAAATACTTCGATTTTATTTTGTGTAACAAAAGTTTCCTTAGCAATGTACCTGTTGAGGTTGTTAAACAATGTACATTGTTATTGTTATGAGAAAAACACTATATTAGTTTTGTTAATCAATGAAAATAATAATAAAATAGATTTATTTTTGTTTTTTTCAAATTAGTTTCTCTCGAAACCATTGATTTTCATTTTCCTTAACACGCTCCTTGACTTGTTTCGGAGAAAAACTTTCATTTTTTCCGAAAATTTTGAATATGTCATTTGGTTGGTCGTTTCATTCTAGTTGTCTCATTGTATTTGATAATAAACTGTAGTCTGTTGTGTTGTAAGACCAAAAACACCACGGCAAAAAACTTAGCTAATTAAATATCAGGAAGCCTTATCTTAAAATGTTTTCGAAACAAAGTCAAGTTTATGTGTCGATCATAAAAACCGTACAAATTTTGATTGAAATTATAGTTTGTATTGATTATTTATCTAAAAATTTAATACCAGTAGCTGCAGTTCTTAATTCATATTGATAATAGAAATGAATGGAAGAAAATGGTTTTTGACCAAATGCGACTTTTAATCAATAAGACATCGAATATTTGTTTCAAAATATAAAATATGGCAGCTTTGTCAAATTCAGTGGTTTTTAAGTGGCAATACATCGAAGTTTTACTATTATTGCTATTTTTACATTCTCTATGTTTTTACGTTTTTAGTGCTTTTTTTATTAGTATTCAAATTTCAGATTATTTTGTTATCCATGTCATTGAAAAGTATGGCAGAAGAATATGTCAATAATAAAGCAGGAGTTGTATTTTTGTATTGATTTATTGTTTTTATTCGAATTTTGAACAGGTTATCAGTGGAGACAATGTTGTAGAGATGAGCACAAGCAAGTCTGATTATTATGTTGAAGACTACAGACCAGGAACTATTTATAACTTATATATCGGAGATGGTGATCTGTGAGATCAATTTTTCATCAAAATTGTCTGTGTCTCATCATTTTATTATTATCACTTTTGTTAGTAATTTTTAAAATTTTTATTTCAATGTTTGGAATCAAATACAAATTTCATACATCTTGATTTATTGTTTCCATTGTTGATATAGCTTTTCGTTCAGACATGAGATATTTTTAATTTCACTGATAAAAAAATCGATATTTCCTTGATTCATCTGTACCAAAAGTGGCTTAAATCCGTAAATATGAAATAGCGAAAACAACCAATTATTTAAAAGAAATAATAAATAAATCAAATCTTAGTTATCACAATATTTTGTTATAATTCTGCTATTTCTATTTTAGCACTAAGTTTTCTTATGTGACCTAGTTAGGTACTATAATAATCCCCAGGTAACATAATATTAAGATTTTACGTCAACTCAAGATCAAGAAATGTCAATATTAGTCATGCTGCATTCTCTTGTCATTAGTCAAAATTATGTATTGACTGTAATATATACTCCTCTGGTATAACTCAACTGTTTTCTATCGGGAGATTTCAGTCAAACTCTGCAATATGCCATCATTGATATACTAATGGAGATAATAAAGAAAATGGTAATAAAATAAATATGAATTAAGATGAAAAATAAAGAAATGATTTTTTTAAAAAAGGGGTTTACACTGGCGTCAAAGAGACGTGCCAGCACCTGAGACGGCCGAGATGTAGCTGCCTGATAAAATTGAAATCGACCAGTAAAGGACATTAGTACCGAAATTAAACTAAAAATGAGTACTCCATTCGGGTATGAACAGAGATCATCAGGGCATTTGTCGGGACAAAAAATAATTAATTCTTATAAAAGGCCTTTGAGGGAAACCTAATAACGTACTATGTTAAGGAATAAAATAAAAAGAATATATTTTTATCATCTTATTATCACAATAATTGTTTTATTCCCATATGTATCAATAATTACGGAATGAGAACATATATATTAGGAGGACCAAAAAGTAATGCCAAATACTTCACTTAGATTTTTCATTTGATCGATAATTTTAAAATCAATCTAAATATATTTTTTAAAGTTAAAGTAACTTATTTCCTTGTAAAATATTTAATCTTAAACTTTATTTGATGTTTTACTTTTAATAGATTTTCAAATACCAAAAGAGGTAAATAACCGACATTGTAAGCTGTTTGGATAATGACATAAGAATTTGTGGAGATGGACAAATTATAAATACCACAAGATTAATAAGGAAAAATTCAATTTTCGCTGGTCACAGCACTATGTGTTCGATAATGTTGATCAGCACAGAAGATTCTGAATTAACTGTGGTTTACAGGTATCAAATAGAAGGCTCCTGGAACGGTTTTATACTTCAGCTTAAGCCTATAAATAAGAGTAAAAAGAATATTGAAGAACATTTAAATGAGTTCATCTGTAGAAGAATTCACAATACTTAAATCTGGAACGCTTTTTAATGTCTATAACAGTAAATCCTGACATGTCTGATATAAACCGAATTTATTATTGTTAGAATCAAATGCAAGGCAAAGCAGACTATTCAACTATATCCGAAAAAGTTCCCTTGGCTTCAAATAAAGTGGCAGAATTTATTGCTCTTAAATGGAAGTCTTGTGTTCTTGTAAAATCAGTGATCCTTCCAACATGTAAAAGGATAGTTAAAATTATGCATCGCGACATGGTCGAACAAGAAATTAGCAAGATCCCTCTTTCAAACAATACAATTCAGAGAATAATTTCTGATTTATCTGATAATATTGAGGAAAGGGTGTTACCTACATTTCAAAATAGTGTTTTGCTCTCAAAATCGATGAGTCCACTGACATCAGTAACTATGCATAGTTGAATGCATTTATGTGTTATCGATGAAGATGCTACAATTAATCAATTTTTATGCAGCAAATAGTTTCAATAACAGTATTACTTTAAAAAGTTGGATTTTCCTGAGATTTTTGTGGAAACCTGTACCGATGGATTACCATCAATGTTTGGTTCTGTCAAAGTTTTTGCATCTTTAGTGGAAAAAAGGAATTCTAACATCATTGTTTTTTTTTTAAATAAAGAAGTATTAGTTTTAAAGATAACACAAATTGAATTAAAGGAGACGTTTAATCATGTGATCAAAATCATAAATTTCATAAAAATTCGGAATTTTTAAATTAATTTAAATTAATAATCTTGTTCTTGAATTATTTTTCTTTTTCCTTCAAATATTTCATAAAAATCTTCTTTGGAATAAATGGTAATAGAAAAAATTTATAATATATTAAAAAGCAGGTTGTAGAAAACCTATCTTAGAAAATATAATCAAATTATCATAATCAATATAATAAAATGTTTTAAACATTTTATATAATAATTCTGTTTTCTAGAACCACTTGGACCAAATATCAAAATTCTAAAATTTAAGGGTAAATTTTCATGATAAATAAAAACCCAGTCTTTTCATCTAAAAAATCAGAAAAAATAAATCAATCATTTTTAAATAAATATTTTACAATTGAAAAATCCAATGATTTAAATTTAACTCTAAAAAAATATTTTTAATATTTCAAATAAATATTTTAAACTTATATATATTATTTCAAAACAAATTTACATGCTAGATATATACAATTAAGATCTTTATACAATTGTTTTACCAATTGCAATTGTTACTATTATACTAAAACGTAGCAACGTGTGCTCGTCTGCTCGTGACTCCTAACTTTTTATAACTCGTTGTGTTCGTAATTCCCTCAACCTTTTTGAATTTAAACCACTTTCCACAATACTGTATCCTCACCCTTAAGAACCAATTCAAAATACTTAAAATAAAACTTTGTTTAGACTAACACAACAATTACAATTGCTAAATCGATTCAAATCACAAAAAAAACTTTATTAAGGGTAAAATAAAATCACGTTCAAGGATTACGTTAATGCTGAAATCGAATCAATAATTGATAATAATAAATTAATAATAAAATAGAGAAATAAAAACAAAAAAGAATAAATCGGTCTCACCAAGAGCGACAAAGGGTCCCCGGGTCACTCTCTAGGCCCTTCTCAAGTCGTCTAGGGGTTCCCAAGCCCGCTGGGTCCCCTTGTAAAAATCCGGCTGCATAATTGAAAGAGAAATTAAATGATTACTGGGTTCGTCCTCTGCGTGCGCGGGGAATTTTCCTGTTTTTCGTTTTTGGTATTCTGGCTTTTTAACGGCTTCTTCTGACTTTGTTTTCACGCCATTAACGGGAATATCCGTTTCCTTTTATAGTCGTAGAGATTGGTCTACGATCACCAATCCCTGCGCTCAGAGACGGCTATTTTTCCCTAATAGCCACTTACTATCTCTACGCCGATTCCTGTCAGGAAATCCATTAGCCTGATCTCATGAAAAATTTATAAAAATTTTTTATTATTATTATTAATTAAAAAATTATTATTATTCAAAACCCAACACAATTGTCCAATGGAGAGTAGTCTTCATTCTCATCGACAATGTTGTTGCAGATCATTTCACCTATTTTATTGGAAACCGAAGCAACCAAACTTATCATTAATTTGTCCTGATGAAAGGCTTATTGTGCGGTGCTTTATTTAATAAATGAATTTAAAAACTATTTTCTTCAATATTAAAATCTATGGAATCATTTCTATCGTCAATTATTTTAAATTTTATTTTATTTTTTTTACAATTAAAGAATAACAAATGAAAAAGGTTGCTATTTTGATTATTCTATATCTTTTTAACTAATATCTTAGAAAAGCATTTATTAAAATAGTTTTACCACTATTATAATAAATTCTTTCATCAATATTATATTCAATCATAATTCTATTTATATTTTCAATATTAACCTGTTTGGAATAATATATTTATTCTGAATATGTTTTTATACTAATCCTAAAACTATTTTATTTTGGAGATTCAACATCACTATCCTTTGATATTATTTTTATACAAATTACAAAAATCGTATTTGGTATTATGTTTTCATAAAAATTATTTTATTAAGGTTCTAAATGTTTAAAATTTTATTCATTTTCGATTGACTTAAATATTTCATTTATTTGATATGCACCAGGAGTTAAAGATATCTCTTTAATTTTTTCTTTATTCTTTTTAGTCTAACTTTTATAATAATTCTATAATTACTTTCTTTAATACTAAACAGCATTAAATAAAAAAATGAAATTTAATTTATTATTAAAAATTGTATCTAATATTAATGAAATTTTTAACTTGAAAATAATATCTGCTTTTTATTTTTGATTATAAAAGATGTAGAATATTTTAAGATAACATATTTACTAATTTTTTTAATGATGAACCCAGTTTAATAGAATAAAATTAAAAGAATTTCAAAATTTAGTGATTATATGAATTTGATATTTTTAAATTTTTTTGTAATTTATCAAATTTTGATATTTTTCTCTAATATATGATAGCTTCAATTGTTATACCTTTGAAATTTTAAATTTCGTATAAATTCTTTATATACTTTATAACCTTTTCAGTTCCAACATGTATTAGGAATCTAAGTAGTTTTCCAAGAACATTCGTCTCTTGGTTTTAGGAATCTATTTCTTTCCTTTTATTGTTTTGATTAAGTCCTTTTCAAAACAGCACTTAGTTGTGATCCATTTTCAATATATTCTTTAATTTGGTTAATTTTCTTTTCGTAATTCTTCCGCATATTTTTCATCTTTCTTTATTGCATTTATTTCTCTTGTCTTTTTTTCGATCTTAAGTTTAAAATTGTCTTCAGTATCTAAGATGTATGTTTTAATACATCTAAGTTTCCTGATAATGATGATTATATAAATTTATATTTGAATTGTTTTCCCTCTTTTTTAAATTATAAGACTCAGAAATTTGACCATTGTTTTTAAAAGATGAAATTTCTCCGAATTCACTCAAAGCCATGTCTCTTTTATTCTCTTTAAAACTTAATTTGATATTTCGTAATGACCTTTTATGTTTTTTGTATCTATTATCATATCATCTAGAAAGACCATCATCTGTCTTAGATTACCTAATTTTTTTCGTTACAAATCTTGAAAATTGTTTTGTTTTATTGTTTTATATTTTTTCTTACTTTGCCTCAAAGTTTGGCCGTATTTTTTCACTATTTCATCTAGTATAGTTCTAATTTTATCATAATTCAACTTGGTTTTTATTATTTCTTACGTTAGCTTAACAGGAATATTTTTCATATACCTTTTATCTTGCTCGCTTATCTCTGTCATACCGCAGATCATTTCCTCATTAATGACTTCTTCTGGCTGAAAACTTATCTCAATTACATTGTTGCATCTTGGTATAATGCCAGATTCTATTAGGATATTGTTATTATTAAGTTTGGTTTTATAATATTATAATAATAGAGGTTGACTGGTTTTTTAAGGCATTCTTGTATGTCGATTAGTATTTCATGCACCATGGTTTTTGTTGTGACTAAATTTCGCACGATTAGATTATCTGGGTATTGGTGTTATAATATATGGTGAAAATAGTTTCTGTGAATGACCATTCTTTTCCTTTTTTGTAATAATTGTAGCTCTACTAGGAAACTTACTCTATGGAATCGTAAGAAATGTTTCACTTCTTCGATATTATCAATTGGTGTTTCCCTTGTTATCCATTTTTTTGCTATCTCGTTAGCATTTCTCACCTCTATTGTTTTATCGGAAATGATAGTGATATTGTGGAGACTACTACCAAATCCCAACCCACGATCAAATCCAACCAACCTACCAAAATCATCATCTACGATTCAGTCAGTTCCAATCCCTCCAAGTGATCAATAAATTGACATATTTAAGTGAAACTTGTGTGATTCTTCAATGAATTAAAACATTTGACATTGTGTAATATTTGACATCCTTTGTGTATTAGTGATCCCTTAATGTTGTAGTATCGTATTGTTTTTATTTTTGGCGTTGTATTACCTTTTTATTCGATATAATATATGAATTAAAAGAAAAATCGAGTTTGACTGATTAATAAAATATTAAAAATAAAGCGATAATTAAATAATAATAAAAAATAAACAAAAATAAATGAAATAGCATAATAAAGGTATAATAATGATATATATGTGAGTATTAGCATTAATTAATAGGATAAATAGTATTAACATGTATTAGTAGTAATTATATTTTATATTTATTTATTTATTTATTATATATAAATAATAAATATAATTTATAAATTTATATTTTAATGTAACATCAAGTTATTATTAATAAAAAATTAGTAGAAAATGTTTATGTCAAAAAAATGGAAGAGTGATAAAAATAAAGGAGAAACAGAATAATAATATATAATTGGAAACAGAGGCTTAGAAAAACAGAATAATAATATATAATTGGAAACGAAGGCTTACTAATTTTAAAAGGAAAGAATTTTAAAAATGTATAA
>JBBMKC010253991.1:0-10196 GCA_037834085.1 Bipalium vagum | reverse complement strand
GGATAGGGGTGATAATTAATAATAATAAGAATAATGATAATAAGAATAATAATAATAATAATAATAATAATAATAATTAAACTGTTCAGATATATTTAATATTTTTTTGTTCACCGGGTAGATTTCATGAGTGGTGGATAGATTGGGTAATATACTGCTTCTCAGTTAATTTCAGTTATATTTTTAGAAAGATTTCCAATTGGAGGCGTCAGTCAATGACAGAAATGATCATCTGACTGACAGAAGAAAATAATTTAAAAGGAATTGATAAATCCAAAAATTTGTCAATGGTTTTCTCAAAGATATGGAGAAGAATATTTTAATGTTTTTGAAGAAATTGATTTTATTCATTCTAAAGGTGTTTCACTGACAAACCAAGGTTTGGTTGAATCTCATCAGTTTGTAAGAGTGTGTTTATTTATCTATTTTACTGTTTTGTGACTCAAAGATTATCATTTTTTAATGATTTTTTCGATTCATTAGCCCATTGATTAAATAACTGATTTGATATTTGATTAACTTTATTAACAATTGATTATTATCTTTATTTTATTTAATTAACTTTTTTTTAATATCTTATAAATATTTTCCATTTATCATAGGAACATAGGAATAGTGTTTTTATTGTTATAGATAACCCATAATCACTTTTCGCCGTTCATTTTTTATGTCTGCCACAAGGAAGTAGATATGAAAATAAAGTTCATCAGAGGTTTTCAATATCAAAATCTATTTTCATTTAGGGTTGTAAATAAATAACATGAAATGAAGCTGGTTTGAGATCGAAAATTACCTCCCCAGTATCTTGAAAACTTAGATAAGTTACTCAATACTCCAACATAAAAATGGATAGGAAAATGATGTTTGTATTAGAATATCGTTTACAAAGGACTCTTGTCAGTTTGCTTAGAGATATCAATTTTTAGCCAAAATCAAGAGTATCAACTTGAGACTAAGCAGGAAAAATGCCTTGGTAAACGCCTTATATTTTCTAATCTTAGTTGTTCGAGTCGACATATTAACTAGTCTTTTCCATCTCTACATTGCTAACCCAATAAATAATAAGCATAGAAAATAAAAAGTATCGAATGAGATAAGATCACTCACTTCTAATTTCAAGAATAAAACACAGCTCAAAAGATGTAATAAAGTAAAATGCTCTTTATTTGTGGAGAATCTTGTTTAATGAAAGATAAAATATAATAATTATAATGATTAATTAGTACTAATCATAGCATTTGTTCTATAAAAAAATTTGAATAACTATAAAACCATTGAACTTCTGCTTAGAGACGTAAAATTATTTCTTTCTGAGACTAAAAGACGTTTGTGACTGCTATTAATTACTTAAATTATTTATTTTATTAATATGAAATGGTTGTGTTTTATTTATGGAAACAATAGAGATTATAGAAGCAGAGGTCTCTCATCAGCTTCAACAATCTACAGGTCTAATTCTATTTTCTTGGCCAATGACAGTAACAAAATATCAAATAATTTCCGTTTTACACATACAACAATATCAAAGTATCCTCTTGTTGGTCTTTTGTCATCCTTGTATGAATAAATTTAATGAAAATGAAAATTAAATAAATTAAATTTATAATTAATATCTGATTATATATGTATATGTATAAACGAAGTACTAGCTTAAATATTGGACAATGGTTTTTTTTCAAAAGAAACATTGATAAGCATCGAAATTGCCAGATGATTCAAAGCGTAGTCTTCCTTTCATTATTGATTTTTATGTTCGGAAAGGAAATGTGCTAATCAAACTCCAAATGTGACATACACGAAGAAGGTTCTGTGAATGATTGCACTTGTCAAAAGTGGTTTTCAATTGTTATCCAAGGTGATTTTTCTGTTAATGATTTAAATTGTGCAAGACGACTATCAACTGTATTGATAAGCATAAAGTGACCTGGTTTCTAATATCAATAGATACCAGAGATGTAAAAAATATATTAGAGATCTCTAATTAATTGTTTATCAAAAAATCACTTATCAAAGTTCCTATGTTACTTTGATTTTTCTGTGATTTAAGATGAATTTAACATCATAGAATTATGCAATCGAAGAAAACAGCTTGTCGAAAATAATGGCATATATTAGTTGGTCACAAGAAATGTCCGAATTTGGAAATATTTTTTTAAACTAATATAAGTCAAGTAATAATTATCATATAAAATTTATTTATCTATCAATCTGATATTTGAAATCTGAATAATCGTTAAATGATAAATAATTTTAAATCGCATGGAATTAATAGTAAAAAAATACTGAATTTTCAACTGTATTTTTATATGAATTGAAATTGAGGCATAGTGTAACAGAAGTTATCCAAAATATTAATTTCGCATTTTGAGAAGGCTCAGCTACTGAACAAGTTTCAAAAATATGACCTAATCCAGTTCAATGTTGGTAGTAGTGACGATTACTTACTTAATAGTGACGATTAACGACTCGAGGTTGAATTAAATATTAACAGATCAGTTCGAGGACTTGGAAAAACGTTGAAAATTAGTCGACAAACTATTTCCCGACATTTAAAATAAATTGGTAAAGAGGGACCAGTAGGTTCCTCATTTATTGAATAATTCTCAAAAATCATAGAATGAATATTACCAAAATGCTACTGGATCGAAATAGAACGGACAAATTTTTAGGTCGCATCTTTTGTGATGAAAAAATAGTTATTCGTGACAATTACAGAAGTTCTGTTCAATGATTAGTTGCCGATTAGTTACACTGTTTAAAACAGTATTTATAACCTAAAAAGACAATGCTCACAGTATGGTGGTCTTTTTTGGTGTCATACATTTTTCGTTACTAAAACAGGGTGAAATTAATAACTGAGACAAATATTGTTCTGAGATTGCTTAGAAAAACTATGCATTAAACAATCAACACTGATCAACAGAAAAGGAGTCTTTTGCATGATAATATGCGATCACATGTGGAAAAGGAAACTTTGCAATAGCTGAGCAATTTAAAAATTGAAATTTTACCACATCCTCCTTATTCAACAGACTTATCTTAGGCAAAATATCATTTTGTCTTGGTTCAAAGAATTATTGCTGATCATGGTAATGTCGAAATCGCAAATCCGAATTCTTAAACTCCATAAATTCAGATTTTTATTCAAATTGGATTCTGAAAATAGTCTCTAGATTAGAAAAATGTTTAGAATCCAACGGTGAATATTTTAGTTAAATAAAAAAATTTTTATTGGACTTCGTGTATTACATAATCAGATATTTCATATGTGACAACCTAATTATTATCGATTCCATTTCAAACTGAATTAGTCAACGGATGACTTCCAAGCAAGAATATTATTCTTTGTCATTAAATAATAGTAACAGTGCAGTTTCATTAAATGAATGTGTGATATTAAACAATATAAAAATTCTGAGGACCGTTTCCATAGAATAAAAATATTAATTTGAGTTAGATATTCTCAATTAAAGTTTAGTAAATTAGTCAGGTTAACTGATTGAAAGAATCTGTGGAGCTTTTGGTATATTATCTCCTTGGTATAGTATAGTTACTAAGATATATTGTTACTGTTGGTATAGGTTCTAATATATTGTTCAATAACTTTAGTTGTGTCCTTCAAAAGAATTCTTTTAATTTTCTTCAAGTAATTGGACGAACTTTATTTTTCATTTCCTAAAATGATTTATGAACATTACTGCTCTTGAGATTTTAATTTTTTTTATAATAGTTATAAGATCATAGATCACTCTAAATGAGATGGCTTCGATAATCATTAACAAGTCTACCACGAGCCAAGATAAAATCTCAAAAAATTAAATTTCTTACTCATTATTGAGATTAGGCTTTTATTTATATAAAAAATGTTTTAATAACTTATTATAATAAAATAAGAAACTTAATAAATCTAATATATTATTGTGTATTATTAGTTAAATTATATATAAATATCAATATTTAGAACCAATCTAAAACATTTAAAATAAATATGTAATTATCAAAAATTTTTATTATGAAATAATTATAATACAGTCAAACCCGGATATAAAAGATAGGACGGGACATGCGTAAATGTCTCTTACAAGAGGATTTAGTCATTCCTACTACTTTGAAAGGAATAGTTATTGCCATTTTTACATATCGATATAGTTATATTAACAAAAACATTGTGTTCCCAATCCATAAAGTAAGACAATTAAACGACAAAGAAAATTGATTTGACTAAAAATATTTATTTTTAATAAAATTTTTTAATTTTTAATTGATTGGATAGCATAACTTTAATGTGTTGTAGAAGTTCTATTTGAATTTCAATTAAGTTATAAATTCTAATGTAATCAAAATCCTTACTTTAAATTTAGAAATTTGTGTATTTACTTATTTATAATTTTCACTTCAACAGCTCAAATTTTTTAAACTTATTGTCTAAATAATTTCAATTTTTAAGTTATAATTTTAACCATATGAAAGAAATACATACATTGTTTTATATAATAAATTGGTTTTCCGTGACACAAAAACGTCTACGGGTCAGGCTATCTGTATTTATCTGTAAGTATTGCAGAGATATCGACAGTCGAATCTCCTTGTTCTGTTTCACAATTAAGGTCTTTCCTGTGGTTTATATATTACCACAGTGGTTTTATCAATTTAAGTATGATGGAATGCCAATACTAAAAATCGGAGAACAGATTTTTTCAGGCTCCAGATTTGGATTTGCTAAGGAAGGATCGTGTTTTTCTTTCTGATACTGACGCTAGTTTAGTGCGATTGGGGCTGTCTTGATAAAAATTTTCGGAGATGGGAAGGAAGTAGTCACCACATGTGGATCTAGATAAATTGTTTGCATATGAGCTTGGGTATTGTGTAATGAAGAAAGAGTATTACTTGAATTTATTTTTGATTTCAAAAAATATATATTTGCATATTAAACTTTTTTAAGTACAAATCAACACAATGTACTTATAAACACTACGAAGAGTTTGATCAACTCAAAATTACAGATACGATTAGAACAATTTATCGGAAATTGTTTTTGAATTGAAATATTGGATAGACGAGGAACTTATATCTCTCAATGTTGAACTTAAACAGGGCATGTATGGAAACTTATAGTATCTGTGAAAATCGCAAAATAGGTCAAAACCGAATAAGAACTTCACATTTCCTGAAAATATCGTAATTTACATGGTCTGTATGGATAAGGCTAGAGCTTGTTATGGAAACTCAGTTGTAATTATCGATCATTTCAACAAACTTTTGAGCTTAAACGCATTGACTAATTCCATCTTGAAGGCAATGATGAATCAATGGATGTATAAGAATTGTTAACAAGAATCAAATTCAGCATCAATGTTACCCAACAAAGTTATCCTTCGCAATCGTTTTGGGTTATAGAGCGAATGAGCGAATTCGAGGACAAAAGAGGTCATTGAAAATTGGAGAAGAAGGATTAGTCAAGAAAGAAGGCCAGAATCGCATGAAGAACAATTTCCAGTACTAGGACTTTTATCAAATTACAAAATGAATATCTCCACATCAAATCCGATTAAGGAGTTCTAACGGAGCAAAAACAAGAAGAATTTTATGACTAAAAAATGACAAATTAAAATATAAAATTTTTTGAAATTGGAGCACTTTTTCTAATGGGCATGACCGATAAACTACTCGGAATTATAAAGTTGTCAACATATTAATCTTTTCCTTCAATTTAATTTGTTTTTAAAATTTGATTCCGATTATACGTAGGTCAATTGAAAGGTTTAGGGAATGACATACAAACAGCATGTATCTATTATAATAATTAACATCTCTGTTTTTAGAAGTATTCACTGTCATAATCTATACACTTTTAGATTCTGTCAAGCCAATTTTTGAAATATTTATTCCAATCCGAAGTCTGTATGTCCAAAACATGTTATTTGAGTGCTTCTATAGCTTGTTTGGAACATTAAAACCGCTGCCCACGCAATATTTTTGATGGAACCTAATGTGAAGAAGTCATTTGGTGCCAAATCAGTGGTTTGAGATGGATAACTTAATAATTCAACGTTTTGAGTCCTCAGAAAATCGATTTTGTATGGGTTGTATGGGGAGTGACATAATCATGATAAGGCATTATCGAGTTGTCTTTTATCCATTCTTTGAGGACTTCAGGCAAGCAAACTGTGGTATACAAATTTGATGTAACTGTGTGGCAATGATCGAACAACTTTCGTTGGTGATTTTTCTCTCTGAAACATCAAAACACTTGACTGCTGCTGAGTTTCGGGTTTATCAGTATATGCTGCGACCAATTTACGCGATCTAGTTTTTGATCAATTGTAAGGATATGCGGTATCCAATGAGAAAATAGCTGTTATGTGACATTAAAATATTCATGCATAGATTGAAGTCTGAGATATTTTCACTCATCTCTAAATCTCATCATATGTTGTCCGACCAGCTTCTTTAATTAATTTCTGAACAATTTCAATATTTTCATCGGATACATTTGTTTTTGAACGATCTTCTCAGAAATTATCACTCAAAGAGACGCGTCCAGACTTAAATCCATGAAATCATCGATACACTGTGGTTTTCGATAGAGGAAATCACCAGGAAATACCAAATTTTGGCAATTGAAACATTTCTGCTGTGTCATTTTCCTCATCGGAAATCATATAAAATCATTGTTCACAAGTTTTTCTTTTATAAATTCATATTTTCCGCTTAATATGTCATATTTAAATGTAAATATTTATATAAGTAAATGTGATTTTTATTATTAGATAAAAGTAATATATACTGAGCGACACATTTTTTAGCACACTAAGAAATTTCTTTACAAATTCATGATTAATATATAGTATGAAATAAAATTAATGTATACTTATAATAATTAAAGTAACTATTTTATGAATTATCACTATTTAGTTGAATATTAAATTTTGCTTAAATAATATTTGAATTTTTTGATTTTTTGAAAACAACACATTTTAGCACACTTTAAAAGTTTTTAAGTTTTAACGATTTTAACTTAATTATTTATATTGATTTATAGGTAATATAGTTTTTTTTTATTTTTAGAAATAATAATGAGATCCTTGAATATGAAAAATATTGCAATAAAGTTGAAAAATGAAGGCAAAAGTTATGTTGAAATTGACACGATTTTAGGCATTTCTAGATATGCTGTTAGGAATTTAGTGATCTAAAAATATTTAGTACATAAGAAAAAGCGAAGAAAAAACAGAAAAAAAGTAAGGGACTTACACCTTCCATCAAAAGAGCAAAAGAGAAATTACTAAGTTAATGAATAAGCAGGGAAAAAATAATTCACCCAAGATCACGAAATGTTGTGGGTTGGCTGTATTAACAAGGACAGTACATAGACACTTGAAGTTACCCAACATGAAATTCACAAGAAGTTATCACGAAATCTTGCTGTCAATAAAATATAAGGAACAAAGAACGAAAGTGATTACAGAATGGATTGGGAGGATATATTGTATTATATTTTGGAGAATACTGTATTCACAGACGAAAAGAAGTTCACACCTGATAGATCAGATTGTTGGATGACGTATGTTCCAAAAAATCCAAATATTTACATCACTATCGACAATGTTATTGAGGTGGAATCATGGTCTGGGTGATAATCATTTCCTAACGGACATTTGTCTTTACATATCATAACTGGTAAATTTAAGTCTGCCGATTACATTATGCTTTTGAAAAATTTTGTTGTACTGGTAATGAGAGTTAATGTAAAGAATGATTTTTATTTTGAGCACAGTACACAAGGCAAAGGTTGTTCAAGATTACTTGAAATTAAATAACATAACAATTATGTGGCCGTCGTGCAGTCCTAACCTAAATATATTTTAAGTTGTATGGAAAATGATTTCAGATATGGTTGATGACGGACCCCAGTTTTTTAACAGAGCTGACTTAGATAAAACATTTTGGATCTTATATGTCTTATCAACGGTACCAAAAGATATAAAATTTTAGATTTATATGCATCAATAAGATTGAGGCTGTGAACAGTTCTAAGTAATCATGGAAATTTGTACAATTGTTAAATATTTGTGTATAAATAGTGTACTAAAAATTGTGTCGTTTTATAAATTGAAAAAATCTAAAAATTCAAATATTATTAAAACAAAAATTAATATTTACCTAAGCCGTGATAATTATTACAATTATATCAATGTTATTTCATTCTTTACAATAATCACCATTTGGTAGCGAAATTTCTTACTGTGCTAAAAATGTGTCGCTCAGTATAATATTAAAAAAGGTATTTTATAATTAAATTTGTATTTCTTACTAAAACCTTTCCATTTTCTCCATTCCCGAAACTTTTCGACTCCCTCGTAAATTACATAGAATTATTAATAATAAAAATTAATTATATATTAATTTATATATCTTAATATTATTAATATCAAAATATAACATTTAAGAATAAA
This sequence comes from Bipalium vagum, assembly GCA_037834085.1. NCBI lineage: Eukaryota > Metazoa > Platyhelminthes > Tricladida > Geoplanidae > Bipalium > Bipalium vagum. The sequence goes on along the minus strand of JBBMKC010253991.1, from coordinate 1,740 downwards.
CCAAAATCGGTATCATCAGATAAAAGTCTTCATTACGAATTTTTCCATATCTTATGTAAGTTTCTGTGGTAATTTCAACGATTTCTTAGATTAGTATCAATATATATTTGAGATCCACAAGACCCCGGCTAATTGCTCAGAAAAGACCTTGAATACCGATCAGACCTAATTGTCTGAGATGTCACAGAATGCAATTGGATTTCGGATCATAAAATTTTAGACGTTCGCGGATATCAATTAATCTCCAAAGTACAATTATAATTCTCCAACACAATTATGAGCTCAATGTCGTATTTAAGCTTTCGTTACCCAGTCTCAAATGAATACCGTTTCTTATTCTAATTTGATTTTCAAAGAATTTATCTCAGTTGCTGTCAGGAAAGCAGCAATTGGAATAATAATAAATTCGGTTTTAATTTCAGTATTAATAAAAACAAAAAATCTCGAATAAATATTTAAAAATTACCAAAAATATCAATTATGAATTAAATTTAGCGCACCATGGTTAAAAAGGCGCAGAAATTGTGAGAAATAATTATAACATAATCACGTGAAATATTAAATAATTACAAATTAAAATAAGTAATTTTAATTATACTTATTTTAATAATTTAATTAAAAATATTTTTTATTTTGTCTTTATAAAATAATTATAATATTTTTATTATTATTAACATTTTTATTAATCAAATATTTCTTTTATTATTAGTAAAAGTGTTTCCAAGAAATTAAACATTTTTTGATAAAATTCTGTAGAGAACTTCTCTAATAACAACTGAGCAGAAATATTTGAAATATTTTCTATTTTACCTAAAATTCCTCTGATAAAAGATAAAATTAATTAAATTATTTTTTTTAATATAAAAGCACATTTTTAAGAAACTTAGAATTATTAAATTTATAATAAATATTCAATAATTAAAAAAAATTTTCAAAAATAAAGATCATCTATTGAAAGTGTTATTTATTGGTTTTAATAATTAAATGAAATTAATTGATTTTTTATTGATTTTATAATTTTTTATTATCTAAAGCCAATGATATACAAGTTTAAAGTAGTTAGTTTAATATTTCAGTAAAATAATAATAGAAGATAAATAATAATAAATGATTGTTTTGGTAATATTTCATATCAAATTTTTTGTAAAAAAACTTCACAATTTTAAATTTTAATGAGTTGATTGAAAGAATTCCTGAAAGGTCACAGCAATACAATTTGAGAGAAAGCCCCATGGATTCTATAAATGTTAAAAACTGAAAATGCTCTTTCACTCGTAAATAAAGAATAATATCTGAATTTTTGATGTAGTGCATTCAGCTGGACAAGGAAGCAACTTTCGAAAATGCCATTGTCTTCAGTTTATAAAACTTTTTGCAAAGTTTAGCAAGTTATTTTTTCATTTTATACATTGGGTATTTGTGAGATAGTTTTCATATCCATTGAGGAATTATTATTCAGAGAATTAATATTTTAGAATTCCTTTACAACAAGCCTAACTTAATTTGATTAATAATAATAATAATAATAATAATAATAATAATAATAATAATAATTTAAATTTTTAATTAATTGTAAATTTAGTTTTAATATTTATTTAATTTAATTTTGCATATTTATTTTAAAATAATTTTTAATGACACAATTTGAAAATTCAAAAATTAAAAATCAGTTTAAATACTCACAATAATAATAATAATAAAAATAATAAAAATAATAAAAAATAATAATAAAAAATGATA
>JBBMKC010253980.1:0-10198 GCA_037834085.1 Bipalium vagum | reverse complement strand
AATAATAAATTTTATTATTATTATTATTTATTATTATTATTAATAATATTATATTATTATTATTTTCTTTTTTTTATTATTGTAAATAAACACTGGCTTTCATTCAACATCTTTTACTAAGCAGCCACTATAGAATAATGATGTACTTTATATGCGTTATGGTTTATAATTTTGTTACATTATATATTGTACTCTATAAATTAGTGATACTATGAATTTATTTATTAATTAATAATATATTTGCTATATTACGGTTCAAAGTACGTAGAAAGTAAATAGATATTTTTGACATCTTTAATCTTTAATATAAATAAAAATAACAAAATAAGAAATGAAATCTTTAACATTAATTAAATAATTATAATAGAAATTTTAAAAATTATTAATGGTTAAATTATGTTAATTAAAAAAAATGCTTTGTTTTGATTGGTCAAAATGTTGGTATCAAAGAGAAACATGTCTTTAATTAAAGAGTAAACAATAAAATTTTATAAAATTAATATTTTTTCAAGTTTATATTTCCATTTTATTTTAGCTATTTTTCAAATATAATAATTATTTTCCAAGATTTATAAATGGAAAGTCCCACTAAAAGTCTTTCAACAAATAATAATAATTAATATTTACACAGGAAATCTATGAAAAACTTTTCTTTTAAAAAATTCGCAATTGTCTCAAAGGAATTAAGATTTGCGAGAGTATTACCGATACTTAATTATTTAAAAATGGCTTCTGAAAAGGAAAATTAAAATAATTGCCAAATATTATTGGACCTTAATTTTAAAATGAATTTTTAAAATTATAATAATGTTACAATACTATTATTATTATAGACGCTGTCGTAAAACGTAGGTCGTAAAGTTTACTGACCTCTTCACTTTTGTCAAAACATGTACGAAAATGAATGAATAAAAACAACTATCAAAAGCACTTTATTAACAAAAGAAACAAACACAATGCCTCAAATGATCAAATGGAATTGTCAATAATTGCTCAGCAATCACATAATTAAATAATCCTTCAAAATCAAATTAAAAAAATAAAAATCAATGAATAATCGAATACTATTAAATCAAAATGTTAATCAAATGCCTTAATTAAAAATTAATTTAAAACAGAAAATTTAAAAACAAAGAGTAATAATCCTCTCACTGATCTCTGACGAAAGTACCAAAAGGTGGTTTGCTGAGCCCAATCCGGTTCGCTCAGAAACTCCATAACTGCAAAGGACCCGTCGTAAGCTCCTGTCGCATAGAGAGCATAAATAGGAATTACAAATTGGAATCCTCGATAATCTTCTGATAACAGCGACAAATTTTGTCTCTTCCGACAAAGTAATAAACAAAGAATTTTTCTTAATCTCTCTTTTGTGGCAATCCACTGCGGATTTCTATAAATACTATTCTGTTTAGACTACTTCTCAGTCGTAGACCAGCTTGAGTAATGGGGGAATGTCAATTTCCTTTTTAGATAATAAATTACTAAATTGGTCCCTCTTTCCGGACCCTGACCTAATCTTGGCAAATTTATAAATAAAATAAATAAATAAAAATAAATTGCCTTTTATCTCTTTATTTAAAATTTGTACTTTTTAATAAAATTTTCATTATTATATTATTATTAAACCTCTGACCCTTCTGCGGTCTTTATCATTTAATTTGTTTCAGGGTTAACCGGGATGTGCCCTAGGCTGACCCAACAATAATAATAATAAAAATGAAAAAAAATATCAAAAAGAAAAATAAAATAAAGAAATAATAATAAATAAATAATAATGAATAATATTAAGAATAAGAATAATAATAATAAAAGTAATGAACACATTCACTGTCTAAAGATTCTCGATAATTAGTCTTTATTCATATTTTTTGAAATGAAAGCAAACAAAAATAAAATATCCAACTCTGTTACATTTATTTTCATTGAATAGGACTTTATTATTATTCAAAGTTCTTCATCTCCGTTTCAATCAATACAATATTCTGTATTAAGAAAACTGATAAAACGAGTTTTATAAAAACAATTTAATATTACTTGGCAATACAAAGGTTTTCCAAATAACCCTTTATGCAGATACTAAGGAACCCAACCGTTTGGTAATAGATATATCTCGAATCCGACCCAGCCGTCTCTGTGCATCTGAAATCCGAAATTCTCTCAAGAAACCTCACATTTTTAAAATTCATCCGACAAAATTCAAGTCAAACGATAAACAAACTCTTACATTAATGTGAAAGATAAACAACTTAGTTGAGAGAATGAGCTGATCTAGACTCTGAAGGATGTTCAAAGGTGTCCGAGACTCCATATCAAATTCCAATGAAAGAGATCTCACTGTAATTTCATTCCTTTTAACGAACACAATATTAAAGATACCGTTTTCTTTCATATGGTTCAGAGTGTCTTTGCGACGCATCCGACAACGGAAGCGATTGAGATCTTTGAGGAACTTCAGCAATTTTGCGAAAATAAATCCCTTGACAAATTTTATACTTTACAAAAATGATAATTAAGAATATTTTAAGAATAGAATTAAGAATAGAATAATTTGTTTACTTCGTCACCTTTGTGATTTATACATGGGGAGACCCAGAAAAATCTTTTTATAACTCATTTATATTTTTAGTGTACAATATATTTATATATATACTTATTATTAATAAATAATAACGACGGCATTTTAAAACCAATGTTTTATTAAATATGTTGTTTTAATCAGCTAATGTGGAGGATAAACAGCAACATAGAAACCTCATCATTATGCCGGACGAATTTCGTTTTTATGTAACAAAATTTACAAATTTTTCTTTGAAAGAAAAAAATCAAGTGTATCCTGCAATGAATTTACTCTCCTGACATTTACCTGATAAATCGTTTCACATTCTGCCAATTGGAATCAAAGATAATAATGAGAACAATCAAACCCGTGCAAGAAATAAAATTGTTCCTAGAACAGTTTTTTGGAAGAGCAGCAACATACTTGACTGACTTGTTGAGAGACGATTTGATCAGCATCTTTGTGTGTCATTGTGAATATTTGAAGTGAATATTGATTATAAAATGTTGTTCGATTTCTGGAATAAATATTCTTTTTAAGTGCTGTTCTTTTGTGTCGCACTGTGTTATATTCTATTTCTTATCATGTATGATAAAAATAGAATAAAGTATTTAAATGCATTTTATCTTTTAGTAACTGTTTTCTGTTACAATAAAATCGTATTTTTTTCCAATGTTGCTCAACTCCGTTGACTTTTCATGAGCCGAATGAACATGAATAATTTGTTTTAATAATCTTAAGAAGCATTGACAATGAAAGGATCATCAACAAATTTTCCATTGTTACCTGAAATTGCAAAGATCAATCAAAGTTATCTACAGAAGATTCTAAGGAAATATTTCAATTAACATTGAGAACTTTCTAAATTATAAAAATTATGAATAATACTCATTTCTGAGTACCTCTTGAATAAAATAATTATTTTGTTTTAGTCTATTAATTTTATTTATTATCTTTATTATTATTATTATTTTATTTAATATTATATGGGAAATTATTTACATTATTTTTGTACTATTAAAAATTCACGTTGCTACTTATGGTACTTAAATGTTAGGCTGCTCAAAACGTTGTGCCTGTTAAAAAATAAATAGATTAATAGAAAATGAATAAAAATACTTTTTATTTTACAATGAAGGTACAATATTAAGCTACATATTTACACTATACAATATATCAACCCTCATCGTCAACACATATCTGCCGCTTTTCTTTCGAAAAACTGTTTTTTGGATTTTGCATCATCAATTTACAACAATTTTAGGGCTTCTTCTGAATCAAGGTGTCTTGACATTGTGGAGACACTAAAACTATAAATATTGTGCTTATTGATTGAATAAAGTTTTAGATTTAAATATTATTTGTTAATTAGTTTCATAAAGAATGATTTACTGACAAACACCAGTATAAGATTTCTTTTGAGTCCTTCATTACGACGAAATTGGTTAACACAAAATATTAACAAATCGTGATACGTTAATTTTTAAATTGATCTTTTACGTAAATTAATTTAATGCACTTAAACAAATGTCATGTGGATAAATTAATTTAATAAAGAATTCCAATATTAAAATTGTAAGAATTTTTCGCGTTTTTTTTTCATTATACAATTTAAACTATAATATCTGGATTAGGTTTTCCTACAAATGTCCACTGGCTCCGTAAAATAATATCATGAAGAGTACACAGGTAGAGGATTAAGCATTTTCTGTTCCCTACATATTTAATTTGTTCTTTCGGAATAATATCTTTTGATATTTAAGGATTAAAGAAAAAACAATATTTTCCGATTTTTAAAAATTTTTTATAATAATATTATTAATTATTATTAAATGTAATTCTCAATGTTGTTTGGTACAGGTTTCTTTTATAAATAAATGAAATAAACTCTTTATCACATTATTATGACCTTGCGTAGACATTGTTTATTTATTTTTAAGTAATATTTTTTCTTCTTGTCTTCCTTTAATTAGAAACATTGCAATTAGTCCATGGCAGTCGGATAATAACAATGTGTCTTTCGACATTTCCTTATTGATATCAATTATGTTGTGAATTCATCCGAAATGTGTATAATGTAATTTGTTATTCTGTTTTAAAAAATTATATTTGGAATATAAATAAATATTTATGTAACAGATGGTAAACTTGTGTGGGTGAAAGAAAAATATAACATTGTAAAATGTATTAAAGAAGTACATTAAAGAAGTGTTGCAGTGAACATTTGCACGTTCAAAACAAATAATAAATACCTCATGAAATTATTTTCAAATGTTTAATCAATTTTTATGTAACAAGGAAAACGGGAATTATTTGCTAACATTTACTCTGTTAATATCAATTGGGCTACAATTACTATATGGTTCGTCTTGTCATTTCGTAAATTTGTATTTCAACCTCATAAATTTGTCACTTCATTTTGTAATTATATAAATCAATTTCGTTTTTTTGTCATGTCATTTCGTAACTCTGTAATTCAATTTCGTTGTTTTTACTTTTGTGTAAATTAATGAATTTTATTTTGTTTAATTTAAGTATTTCATTTTCTAAATCAAGCCTCCATTATGACAGTACCTGATAATATCCGAAAAATAATGATAGAGTCTTACGTTAATGGACGTAGCTAAAAAGAAATTTCTTCAATGCTGGGTGTAAAATATTATAAATACAATACAACATGTTCAATAATCAGAGTTTATGAAATTGAAGGAAGATTTAAGGAGAAGTTAAATGGTGGAGCAAGTATAAAAACCATGAACTATTTCATATTGAATCAATAAAAAATTGAATTGATAAAGACTGCGGTATTACATTAATGGTTTTTAGTTGAAAATTAATTGGAGATATTGGGAATCGAACCCAGGACCTTTCACATGAGGATGGATTGCTCTGACCGCTGAGCTAATTTTGACGCAAATCACGACACGCGATCCAACATTAAAAAAGAAAAAGGTAGTCAAATTTAATTTAAAAACAAAAAAGATTAAATCTTTAAAGAGAGCAACACATATGCTTTTAAATGCTATATAAATCTTTAAATAAGTTAGTTGAATTATTTACAATTTTAATGTATATAAACTAAAAACGTGCCTTCCAATTTTCTGAATAGCCTAATAGTAACACGATTTCTTTATAAAAGTTTCAATGTTATTATCATTTATCAGTACTTTGAATTCAGATCTACCAGACGGAATTCGTTTAATGTTAACTTTCCTAAACCAATAATGATGATTTTCTTCTTTTTAATATTTTAGTCTTAGTTCTATTCGTTCCGAAGTATCAAACTATTATTTTAAAGCTCTAACAGAATTTCGGGTATCTCTATTTTCACAGATTCTGTTATACTTATTTTTATCTCTAGACTGATTTTAGTTGTGTTCCTCTAATGTTGTAAATTATAATAACTTAATATTATATTAATTACTTAATTTTTATAGTGACTAGCCAATATAATTTTAGTGATCTAAAAATTTATCGATCACGAAAATGTGGTTATCATGGCCTTTGATCTTCATTATACAGAAGATTATACAGGGTGGGCCAAAAGTCAATTACTAATGAAATAAATCAATAATTTTTTATTCTCTTATATTCTTATGTATATATATTTACCTAGAAAAACAATAATCAAACATAAAGTGGCGCATATTGGGTAAAAATTGGTTCGATCATTGGTATTTCTAAGTAAATATTGATTTCATTATAAAAAGCATTTTCATTCTTTAATTATTTTTTGGCAGTATATCGAATATGAAAAATTAGTCGAAAATATTTTTCAACTGTCTTTAGTAAAAGAAATTCCTGTCAGATTTTCTGTAAAATTTTTGATTTTTGTTTTAATTGCAATATTTATTAATTGGTGCAATATTTATTTTATTTTTGACAAGTTTTTTTTGTTTTAAAAAAATTTAATAATATATAAAAATTATCTATTTTCTTTAAAGGTCTGATTTTTTCGCCAGATTTTTGATTTTTTGATAGGGAAAATATGTTCCCGTGTTAATAGTGTTTAGATAAAAATAATGTAGATAAGATTATTTGGAAACATTTTCAATATTTATAAATCGAACTGAGAAATAATCAGAGATACGATTAAGACATAATTACTTAATTCGTTGAGGAGTTTTACACTTGATAATATTATCTGAAATATTATTTATATTTCTTATTTTTGACGTTTCCTCAGAAATGTTGGTGAAATATTTTTTGTAATTTTCTAAAATTATGAATATTTATATTATATTATATTATTTTTATTATGTTACATTATTGTTGATATTTTATTACTTTTTTAATATTTTATTTTTTTTAATATTTTCAATATTTTATTATTTTTAATATTTTATTAGTATTTTATAATTATTATTAATATTATTATTTTTAATATTTCATTATTAATATTGTATTTTTTTGTTTTAAACATTATTTAGATTATTGCTTTTTATAATGTTATTTTATTTGCTGTTATTTATTAATAACTGATATTTACTATTTAGACACGCAATTTTCGTAACCATTGCACATAATTATTATAAACTTTAATTCAAATGTGTCATTTAAAATTATTAAAATATTTACACTCTGTTATTTGTTTACTTTGAAAAACTTGAACTTTTACGAATGGTGTTTCTTTATTTTTAGAACTCATTAAAATTATATTAAAATAATAAATAAATAAATAAGTAATCCATTTAAGTAATAATGACAGAAATATTTTGTCTGATAAAATATTCAACACAGTTCTAAAAATAATAATTGGATCTCGTTTGATTAAATTGCTGTCGAAAGCTGTTTGTTTAAAATCATCAAATAAATCATATAAATAAAAGTTATAAATAGTAACAGAAAATAATATTTCGTAAATCTTGTAAATAGATATAGAAGGTGGAAAAAATTAAAAAGACCAGAAATACTTCAAAGTTGTACACGTCAATAAAATATAAGAAAAGTGGAAATATGTACTCCTTTTGATTGAAAAATGGTATCTAAAAAGTATACAAGGCAGGTGGAAATGCGAAATATAAAGTCAAAGGATTGCAGTTTCCATCATAAAGAATTCATTTTTTGAAGGGAGCAATACCTCATGCTCTTTAATGTCACAGGTCGCATATTTTAGGTTGAACACAGTACCGGTTACTAAAATTATTGTTTCTTATCAGTGGTAGTTCCCAAACTTACTATCTACCAACATCAATTGCATATCCGAAACACTCTTACTGTATATGATTCAATTATCGACGGCGAAGAAACTACTATTATTGTAACCAAAAATAAAACATTGCTTTTACATTATATTAGTATAAAAATATTGGTGCGCTTAAACCTTCTTTCCAGAAGAACCTAATTAATGCCCTACGCGCCATTTTTTCATTCATGTTATCAAACAAAATTACCGCATTATTGATATATTGAAATAAAATCAGTGTGATATTCGTAATTCGCTAAAAAATTAACCTTGAAATTTTTACTATATTTGCGTAGCAAAACAACGATTGTCAAAAAAACAATCGATAAATAATAATGGTGATAAAGTAACATAACATATGGAACACCCTAATATTACTCTACTTTAAAATTAAGATAACATCAATAGTCAACATTGATATAACGGTCAAAGGGTGTGGCTAAAAGGAGAGCCGTATAACATTCACTTATTAAAAAATTAATATATTTTATTTGTAAAATTAATATATTAAAACAAACTAAGTTTATTCTTCGAACCATAATGAAATAAAACTATTCGGTATATTATTTAAACAAATTAATTTTTGTAAAGTTATTTTCTTTTTAATGTCTTTTATCTAATGTGTTTTGTTTATTTTGTAAAGTGATATTTGAAAAACTGAAATAAAATTGTGTTTCTTCAAAGAGCGATTTTGCTTTCTTCAATAATAAATAAATAAATATTTAAATAGTGAAAGAGCAAGAGCTGTGGAAATGGAAATTAATTATTTATCAATTTTTATGACCTTGCTAAATTAATTTCATATGGAAATCAATAATGGAAATTGAATTTCGATGCAGATGGGTAAACTGTAAGGAAAAGTTTGAGGATTGAATCGAAACCAATTAATTAATAATTTACAATTAATTGAAAACCTCTTTTAATTAAAATTTTGACAATTTTTAATTTTGGTGATATTTTAAATTACAATTTATAAATAGAGATATAAATTAATTAATTAAAACAAATATTGAATTATTTTAATTAACTAAAGCCAACGACCTGAAATAAAACATCGATGTTCATCAAAGTTAAAATTTCAATTAGGACAGATAAAAGGTAAAAATGTTTTAGTAATTTTATTTAATTACTTATCAAAATTTTATTAATAATAATAATATATTATTAATGTATTTTCAGTATAAAATAATATCATGTAATATATTAATAAAAGAATAAATGTATAAATTCCCACTTCTTTACTTATTTATATAAGACGTTTCATAAAACGAATAAACTTAGTTGAATCAAATATGTTTCATTTCGTTCTATAACCTTTCACCAAATATCTGTTAAATTCGAAAGGTAATTATTGAATAATTATTGTACTTTTCAATTTCCTCCTCAAACCATTATTGTACATTTCACAGACAGAAACAAATGGTAGTCCGGAGTGCTAGGTTCAGACTATACTCTGGATGCATCATAACTTTTAAGACAAACACTTTCAATTTTGATGAGTGATTTAAGATTAGTGTAGTAGATGTTGTCGTCTCATTGAACAAAATACCCTATTATTAAAATTTTTCTTGCCCGCTTTTTCATCGCTTGATTTAACCTTTCAATTTGTTCATAATAGAATATAGAATCATTTATTTGACTAGGTTCTTCTTTAGGAAAATCGTGGACCACGACCTGTGTCTCCTATTATTATCATACATGATACTCATTTCGCCTCCTGTAATCATATTTTTAAGAAATGATCCATCGGTTCTCTTTATTTTGAATATTTTGCAACATCTTTTAATCCGAATAAACAAAGCGGTAATAATATAAAATATATATTCTTAGGATCTTATTTCACTAAAAGATTTGTTAAAATTGAATTTCAAACTTATATTTTGTCTCTAATTCAAATGAAACAGTCTATCGGGAAAAGGGTGGAGACTTTTTAGATTACCTAAAATAAATTTTAAAATATTTTTAATACAAATTCGCACTTTATTCAAAAATGTTCACAATTCAATGACACAACAGTTTAATCTTGTTTTTTTATACATGTTTTCTTTCATTTAAAAAATGTTTGTTAAGGCAATTTATAAAATGGTTGGATCCGTCACAAAATTACCGGATGATGAATCTACCCCAGAGAAACGGACAGAGAAAATATTCCGTCAGATGGATAAAGATCTTGATGGAAAATTGTCTCTCGGTGAATTTATTGAAGGAGCAAAAACTGATCCTAGTATTGTTAAACTTTTGCAATGTAATCCAACTGGATCAGAATGAGATAAGATCATAAATATATCATTCCATAGTAAGGGTGTTATTTTCATTGTCTTTTGATTACCAGTATACTTTGTCGAGGTATTTGATCAAATTAACATTTGTTGTACATTGTGATCATTAATAATAATAATAATAATAATAATAATAATAATAATAATAATAATAATAATAATAATAATAATAATAAT
>JBBMKC010253969.1:0-10198 GCA_037834085.1 Bipalium vagum | reverse complement strand
CTGTCGTTGCAAATCTATTCCTCCAACAAGATCAGGGCTCATATCTTCCACTACTGTAAATTGTACGAATTTGCTACTCTTCCGAATTTCTACATCTACTAGAATCTTTCCCAAAACGATCATTTTGCTATTATTCGCGCATTTTAACACATCTTTGCAACCCACAAGTTCTACATTATTTAAACTTCTAAATATATATTGACTCATCACATTTATCTTTGATCCTGTGTCTAATAAGAATTCAAAGAACTTTCCTTGAATTTTGTCCTCAACACTAGGTCTACCTTGCATAATGTCGTACTTTATCTTCACTTCATCAGTGTCTTCCATGGCCATTATTCTATTCTCATTAATCTCATCATTCATATCTTTATTACAATTATCTTTCTTTATGAAAGCATATACCTTTCTATCAACTTTCTCTTCATCTTTTATACTTTTATCTTTTACTACTATCTTTTTTTTAATACTATCTTTTATTGATAAAACTACTTCAATTATATATATAAATATTGCCGATCTAAACTGGTATCTAGTTTAGAGCTCCAATCAACTCGACTTCGAATGGAGCTTGCCCTTTTAAGACCTCCTTTCTGTAACTGTTTGTTTCTTTATTAAAATAGTAAATCTTGTCTCCTCTTGATACATAGTTTTCTTCTACTGCAATTGCATTTACCCATCCGGTGTTGTTTGCTCTTTGATATCCATTATTATCTCTTGTCCTTCTACCAAAGTTTGGAAACCCGTTGTTCCATCATATCTTCTGCTTGCATTGCTTCTTCGGTTAAAAAATAAATTGTCATTTCCTTGCCTGTAACTCTGCTGTCTCAAATTTATGTAACATTCCACTGTACAGTGTCCATTCCTATCACATCTCGTACATCTTATCCAGTCACACTGACTTCTCAGGTGCTGTCAGATCTACATGCGTAACACGATTTCTTTTTTCCGAGTATCTTCGACTTCTGTGACCTACTTTTTGACAACACCAGAATGTCACCTCATTTCAGACTCTCTGGAATAGAATTTTGAGGTCGTGGTCGTTCACTGGCCGCGTTTTTAATTACTGTCCTTTTTAAAACATCACTGTATCCCTGAACTACATTGATGTTGTCCGTCTCGCTCAGATCATTCTTTAAATCATCATTTGCTTTAATTGCCTCGAATATATCATCTGAATTGCCTAATTTGTCCCCTTTAATTTTCGTCTGAATTCTTAAATCTCGGCAGCTATTAACAATGATTTCCTTTCCTGTATTAATTGTTCCTTGTCCAGCGTGTGCGTCAAAATTTTATTGACTAATCATTTGATCTTCTTCTTGTACAAATAGATATTCTTATCTGTCCTTTTGTACTTTATTGCTTCTTTCAAGTCCTGCATTAAAGTCGTCTTTCTGTGAAATGTCCTTCTTAGCCGATTTTCATATTCTAGAGATTCATCTTGGCAATCATAAGTTTCCCTTTGCTCTCGATCAATTAGGCCTTCCACTAACAGACATTTTTCTTTTTTCTTTATACCAATGCACTCAAAATATTTGGTGCAACTTTTAATAAATTTCTCGATGTCGTCACCTTTCCTGAAAATTCCAGGTTGTAATGCTTCGCGCATAAGGTCTATTGATGCGTTAATCTTCATGTTAGTTACTGCGACGTTATCCACAGTTTCAGAATTCAAAAACTCAACATTTGGTAACTCTTTTATTCAAACACTAATATGTCGTCCAGATAGACCATTGGTCCTTTTATACAACCGACGACCTTCGACATTATCTCCTGAAATTTGCCTGGAGCTGTCGCTATTCCAAAGGGCATCCTATTAAAACAATATTGTTCTTCCTTTATAGAAAAAGCCGTCTTCATCCTTTATGCCTCCTCTAATTTCATTTTATAATAGGCATTACCTAAATCAATGAAACTGAAATATTTTACCCCCCCCCCCATCTTAGGCGTCCAACATCTCATCTACATTTGGCATCGGAAATGTCTGCCTTTCTGTCACTGTATTTAACGGTCGAAAATCCAATTATATATGGATATCTTTCTTTAGCAAACTTCCGTTCAATATTACACATATATGATTTTTCTCTGTCCTTTCCATCAGTTTTGATCTGCCAGAAATTTTCTTTAATTAACCTAAATCCGAATACCTTCTGGAGATTTATTCCGCCAATTAAATCCGGTGTGACCTCTAGTACAGTAAAATTCACCAGTTGCTCTTCCTTTCATCAATCTGTATGTTATAGAGAAATCTCCTCCTTCAATCACAGCTCCCATATCTTCATCATTCTCCACATCACTAAAGTCTTTCTTCATGAATTTTTACACCTTTGTCTACTCTTCTTCTTTGCACCCGGTGCACCTTTGGGAATCATCGCTGACGACGTTTAATATAAGGTTCCCACTAACTCCCCAACTAGCGGAGCCCTGTCTATTGGGTATTGAATTTGCTCTTCTTCGTATCCGACCAGTCTGTAGCCGTCTATTTCCTCTTCTAATGAATTTAAATTTTTCCTACTATTAACTTTTCTGGACCTCTTTATCTCTGGGCATGAAAACTCCTACCGTTGTGAAGGACTGTATAACATTCCCTTTCACTATATCCGTTCCTGTTGCACCACCTACACTTTATTTTGGACAAGTTCTCCTAATATGACCCTTTCTCTGACATCCGAAACATACTTCAGCTTTCTTTTTTGGACAATTCCTTCTAATGTGTCACTGACCCGAATATGTCCAGCATTCAATTTGTCTCTTTGTTGTCCAGTTTTGAGCTAGGTGACTTTCCTTATTACATCCGTAAAATTTAATTTTTTATCTTACGTTTTGTCTTTCTTTAAATAAGTTGATTAGGGTTTCATAATTTTGTAGTGCCCTCCTTGTAACACTAACTGCACATTTTTATATAATACTGCTTCTCTTTTAAAGTGTCTAAAGTTTTATCATATTTAAATTCATTTTCTATGACTTAAGAAATTTCTTCAATGTCATTTGCTCTTGAAGTTAACCTGATGCTTTTCAAACTGATTTTATTTTTAGAATCTCTAACTGTTATATTAATTTTCTTTATTTATAATTTAAACCTTGATTAAGTTTTAAAGGAATTTAAAATTTTAAAGAAATGTCTGATTTTTTTACTTTTTACAATAAATGATGTAGAAAATGTGTGAGATAAAACATTTCATATTTTATGTAAATTTGCTTTCCTTTTTAAATTTATGTTTTATAAAAATCTATAAGTGACATAGTTTTATTATTTTCTCATATTTGTTTCTTTAATTAAAATATTTTGAAAAATATTTTTGTAAACATTTGATTTACTCTTTTTTGTTTATTAATTTATTTAAAATTTTTAAAATTAAATGATCAACATTATTATAACCAGCTCTTTAGCTGATAAATATTTTCTTAAGATTCAAATCGATTAAGCGCATATTTTGGTTTATTTGAAAAAATTGTCCAACTTGTTTTTTACGTAACTCTGTACAAGTATTATAAACATTTTTAATTTCTCGAGCATGAGTAGATTTAGCAATTCGAGTTACACAGCTAATTAAGTTTGAGTTTTGATTTTTTTTGAGTTTGATTTTTTAAACTGAAAATGTTTCTACCTGGATATTGTGCATATCCTTTTACCTATTATTTCTTTATTTAATTTCATTTTTGCATTATTTTCAAATAAAATATTTTCTTTTATTATTTTAGATTTATTATCCTAACTTTATTTATTATTAAAATATCACAATCAACTTTTAGAGTTATTGAATCAATAATAGGCTCAAATAATTCCGTTAATTTTTCATCATTATATTCTGGTGGATTATCAAAAAAAATATGTGTATACCTTCAGTGTGTTTTTTTTTCATCAGTTATTAAAATTCTTTCTTTTTTCCTCTTTTAGTTTTTTCTCTTTCTATGGTGCTCCTTTTAAATTTTTAATATTTTTATTATTTCCCTCAAACTTATCTGTAACTAGTTTATGAAAAATGTGTAAATCCTCTTAAATTCAATATTAACAAATACTTTAACACTCATTTATTTTATTATTTTATTTTTAAATTAATTTTTAATTTTTCTGAAAAAGCATACTTTAATTCTTTTAAAATTTTAAGATATACGTTTTCCTCCTGATTTCCATTAACGGCCCACAGATGTCGACATAAATGTTCTTAAACATTTCAGGTGCTCCCCATTTCATGGTGACCTCCTTTGTCGCCGATATTACCATTTTCAACTTACCGCTTCATTTCGATACCCACATTTTGTTAAAATGTTCATTGTATTATTAGGGTATTACTGAAACACGAATTCACCCAGGATTCGTATTTCACTTAATATGTATAATAGATGGAATAGGGAGTAGAATATCTCTACAGTATCTCCCCCCATTTCTTGCAATATATCTTTGCATTTATAAGCTTTCGTTATATTTATCAATCTTTGATAACCATCCGACCAGCCCGGTCATTGGGTGCCTAAATTTATGGGAATAATTTATTAGTCTCATAAAATATTTTTCATTTTCCCTCAGGTGCTGATAATTCCAAACATGTTTCATTGATTTGAAAGAGTTGGTGATGCTATTAATGATTATTTCTTTGAGTAATATTGATTCGATTTATTCAAAGCTGATTTTTTCAGTACCTTCGATCCGATTTTAAAAGATAGGTGGAATACTTCGGAATTTACCAATAGTGGTATTATCTACTATTATCGTAACATATTTTGTGTTATTTGCAATTTTTTGATTGACCCTTGTGGCATCATAGATTTGGTCAACAATGTTGTGTGTATGTTGACTTAATAAACTTCCAGACTTTTGAATTTGTTTTTTGCTTTGTGAACTCTTTGTGTATGGAGTCTGATCAGGGTAAAATATTAACAAAAATTTATTCAATCACAAAGAGTAACACTAATGATGATTTTAAATAAATAAAAGTGCCAGATGATTACAACAAAAGGTGTCAGTGTTCGTCCAAGTTATAATGTCACAACTCAACAAATACCAACTAAGCAAATCTCGCGAATTTCCCCAATTTCTTGTACCGAAACGGGAGGGAACTGTCGACATAATTTGAGAGGATACACTTTTTTGACCCTCCAGAATAATCCGAAAAATAGAATGACTTGCAAACATGAGATCCAAAACATCTGAGGACAAACGTCAAATAATGAATAAAGAACGCAGAAAAAAGAATAACTAACTTTAAAGCACATTTCATCTTAGTCTCAGTAGTGAATTCTGTATTGCATCCTTCTTCCGTTCCTTCATTGAATGGCGCGCTTTTGTCGTGTACAAATATTCTTGAAGTGGGTCTTACCCTTGGTTTTTCATGAATGCAAACTATTTTATACTTTCTCTTACAAGGCGAGTCATATATTTTCCCATTACATAGAGATGTGCAGTCCTCACCGTCTTTTTGATTATTTGGATCATCCCAATGCCACAAATCAATATTGGTGAATGACAAATTATCACTTTGCATCCATCCTTCTTTGGAAAAATTTCTTTCATTGAGAAGATCGTTGATACTTGTGAAATACGAATATCGATCTTGAATTTTCCGTTTCATGACCATGATATCGGTGTCCATCATTAGTCGACCACTCTCACCTGTACACATTTTCCAACCCTCACAAAAAGTCATTAATTTTTCTTTAAAAGAAAAGCAAACGTTATTATAAGTTGTATAACCATGGGGACATGTTGACTGCACCGGGTAGACCAAATGAAGGAAAACAATAAAACTTACTGCAACCTTGTTCATCGTGGAGATGATTAAATCTTTTCTGCTCTGATTTTAATAAATTATCTTAACCAATGAAAACCATTCTCCAATCACATTAATTTTTTTAGACGAAAGATTTTTTTTTGAATTATCGATTGTTTTATAATTAAAATTGATAAAGTTAATCTATGAGTGCTGGTTTGTCACTGATTGTATAAATATTTTTAAAATTTTGATTTTTTGAGCAGACCTCAAATTCGTATTGCAGACTTTACTGAAATTTTTGATGTTTTCATTCAAACTTTTTTCAATGTTCTGGCACATTTTGTTCCTGAGTGGAACACATAAATAATATGATAACCCCAGGGATCCTGGGCAGTCTCATTTAATAAGAGTGATTTTCATTTGATTCGAAGTACCCACATTTGATTGCCCAAAATTTCAGTCGCATATTTTTCGTCATTTGTTGAGTTAGTGAGAGAGGTGATTAGCTCGGTACACATGTGATTATACAAGTTTTGTTTTCCCTGTGTATCAGTTCATTGAGGCTCACGATTATTAGATTGCGCCCACTACATCCATCTTAGTGCAGTAATCCTTTTTATGATGGGGATAAAAAATTACCTTATTTGATCCATTCAAATAGCCTGTGGCTGATTATCTGAGCAAATAAACGGTATGAGGTGTCTAGGATTGCAATTGGTCTCCACGATGAATTTTCTGACCACTTATTCTCAATCGTCTAAGTTGTTAAATGGGAGAAACCCAAAAAATCTGAAGATGATTTGGTCAAGGCAAGAGCAGGAGAAACAGATTGAAGAGGTTATCCGTTATATATCTGATTTATATGGCACCAAAGACTTGAAAGAGGTAGTTAATAAAGTTATCACGAAGTACGAAATTTGCCACAAGCGTAAAGTTGCTACAACAAAAATGAAAGAAAACACAATAAAATTGACTTCAGACGAGCCGTTTGAAATAATTTATATAAACATTATTATACGTTTATAGATACTTCTCGAAGAAAACAATACATACTCACGACTATAGATCAGTACACCAGGTACATGTCACTAATGGAGATCATGAAACAAATTGAAGAGGTAATCAGAAATGTAAGACTGGAAATGGATTCAAAAATATGGCTCACCGAAGGAAGTCAGACATTTGTGAAAAGGTTTTAAAATCTGAAGTTTTTAAAGTACCAAGTCACACAGGCTAAAGCAAAACTGTAATTATTAAGTCTGTATTATCATGACACTCACAAATAGAAAGAAAGAACAATTTGGAAAATATTTTACCCGATATTCAGTTTGTCTTAAGTGCAACATTTCAAAATACCTTAGAATGTATCCCGGATGAAGTCATATTGGGAAGGATAATTAAAAGAAAGGCTTGGGTCAGTCATAATATATATATGGAGAAGAAAAGGGGAATGTGCACGACAAATAGAGTCCATTGAGAACATGACGATTATTTGAACATAAAGATGAAGTACTCGTGAAACGCAAAGACAAAACTAAAGATAAAGAAAGTTTCAAAGTATCATCACAATTAACAGAGAGATTCATGACAGAAGATATGTAATTATCGATAGAAATGAAATGACAATTGAAAGAAATGTGGAAAACATTTTTAAAATCCTGAAAGGTGATGTCAGTATTTAAACATATTTCACCATTTTTAAGTTTTTATAGAATGCTCAATATTTTTTCTTTTGCGCATTTTAAAATTGCGAATTAATTTCAAAATGCTTTTACATTTTGGAAGATTACAAAAAAGGCTCTACATATTAATTTATGGAATTTGTGATGTTTGTTTAAGTATTACTATTTTTATTGGCGATGATTGATTTTTGATGAATCATGTCTGAAATTGTTGAAATCGCAGCTAACAATAATGAAAGCAAAAATTGTAATATCATCATTAATTATAGAATTAAATTAAAATTAATCGATGTTCAATAATGATTATTTTAAAAAGTCGATAATAATAATAATACATAAATATTGGAATTTTTCTCTGAGCTGAAAAGTGGTAACCAAATTCAGAACATTAAAAATTTCTTACTTTTAAAAGTGAAATCTACATTTATTGATTAAGAAGATTTTGATCATTTATTTAATTTTGATTTAAAACAAAAAAAATATTTTTTTTTAATTCAGAAGAAAAACATTTCGTAAAAGCATATATGAAATAGTAGACTGAAACCATGAAAGAATGAGAACTGTGCAAACTTGAATACACCAAGAAAGAACGCATAATCCAAAGAGCAGGTCATGATAATCTTGATTTAGTGATTGAAAAAATGTATACATTTTTTGTTTTCATTTTTTTTCTTTTGCCAAATATCGTTTCCTTAAAAATTAAATTTATTTATATATTATGTAATTATTAAAATTTTGCTTGGGTTACAGATCCACAGCAATAGAAAATTACCAAAACCAGAGCAACTGCTATCCCACGTCTCCACATCACGGAGATGGATATTTATGGAAAGCTATTTACCCCCTCTACCGTCAATTTGAAAAGGAATACTGTTTCCCTTGAAACTAAAATTCTTGAAGCTGCTAAACGTTTTCATTCAGCGATGGGTAAAACGGAGTTTCCTTTAGTATCTAAAATGTCCATATCTTTTATGGAAAATTATTGCTAATGAAGTTCATACGGGTAAACCCATTGAATTTGGTGATGAAACAATAAATCCCTAAGAGTGGTTAGTATACAAGGGCACTGTTCATGGCAGTCCATATTCATCTCGTTCGTGCAAAGCAATATTTCGAGATGCCTAGAAATAAATAAAATTCTATTTTTTGTAAATATTTGATAATTTAGAGTGAATGTAAAAACTTCTACATTTACATTGATAAATATGTGCATGTCACTAAAAATTATTGATTTTCTTTATTATTAATAATAATATAAAAATATTTTTAATTTTTTATATTTTTTAGTATATTTAAGAACTGTCTTACATTTTTTAATTATTTTTGATAACCAAGCTTCCCCAAGCACTGAGTCTCAATCTTACAGATGTATTCGTAAATGATCAACACCCTGTTACGTGAGTCTAAATCTTTTGTTTAATCGAAGTACAGTAACACAACATTTTTTAAATCTCATATAATGTCTCCAAGCTCTCTCAAACGTGGTCATGAATGTAATGCCACCTCACAGCGCAACCAACCAATATTAATAAAACTAAATTGACAGGTTCACCGATGTCTCAGGAATCTTTGACCTCTCCTTTTTACAAAAATAAAAACCTTTGTGATACTGGTGAACGAATCACTGAAAATAAGTTGATTTAATTATCAACTTTCGTTGTGGCAAGTTAAATCAAACAAATATTATTTAAACAAAGAATAATAATAATTATTATTATTTTTATTATTATTCTTCAGATTCCTTCCAAAATCTCAGTTTTTTAATAAATTTGCTGAAAATATCAGAGGTGTTTTCCTTGGTAGAAAATTTTTAACTTCATTAGCTCAATGCAAAAGTATTTTCGTTTTTTATCGATTCATATTCAATCAATCGATAAATTGTTCAATTCAATTTATTGAAAACCATTTGTTTTGGCGATTGTATGAAGCAAGGATAATACCTGAATATTTTTGAGTGATTCGATTAATATGCATTACATCTGTAGAAGAGACAGCTTTCCGAACGAAAATCTAATATTAAATTGAGTGATTTCAGAGGTTACAAGAGGTACAAGGTCAATTAATTAAATCCATCCGGATGTTGTTCATTGCAAAGTCAGAAATGTTGATTGAGCAGACGCTCCTAGATCGTATGTGACATCAGATGTGGTCAGTCTCAAATTCGTGTCAAACACTGATTGGAATGAGTTTACAATTAAGAATCAATAGGGAACATTTAATATAGAGGGATAAAAAACAATGCGAACATAGCCATGAACAAAAAAGCAAGTTTTAATATTCAAAGTTCTTTTCTCCATACCAGAAAATCAAGACTTTCTTTATAGTAAAATCTTTCTTTCACCTTGCCAAATAGCTACAAATAGTGCAACAACAAATATTTAAGGAACATAAGTTAAGTGTTGGCGGTTCCTTTAGGTGTATTGTGTATTTCGAGCGGGTTCAAGTTGATGACAAAATAGATGTGGATGATCAGTAGGAGAGATTGAAATGGTAAATTGAAAAATAATTGGTAGCTTTTGGAAACAGAAACGGAGTCGTTATTCATCATGATAGTTATATTCTTGAGTATTCATTTGTAAATAAGAATTCAAAGTCGAAGAATTTAATGAAATTTAATGACAACAGTTGAAATTAATTATATTTAAAAATACATGTAATTTTTAATGTAGAAAATTAATGTTTATTAAAAGTAATAAGTAAATAAATAATTTTTAACTTAATCAAATATCTATTTGTTTAAATATTCAATTATAATTTTTTAAAAGGTTCAAATTAATTGACAACAGTATTATATTTTAAATAAAA
>JBBMKC010253958.1:0-10199 GCA_037834085.1 Bipalium vagum | reverse complement strand
ATATTTCTAAATTAATATAGTTCAAATCATAAAACTTTTAATATAATTCGTAATCTACAATTATTTCGATATTTACATTGTGGCCCAAAACTTATGGACGGCATTGTATTTCAAAGAAATACAATACCAAATTAAATGACACTACTGCCATTGTATAAAATAAGCCTTTTAAACTGCAAAAGAAATATACATAAAATTATTTTTTTATTTTTAAAAATATTAGAAGATAAATCAGAAATAATTTTAAAATTATAAAAAAAAATTTTAATTTTGAATAATACCATTATACTTATTAGATGTATGAATTCAACAGAAAAGTTGAGAAAATTTTACTTAAAATCAATATCATTTTATTTATTAACAAATAATCAATATAAATTTAAATAATTTCGATTATTTTCAAAAACTTGAAATCTATTTTCCAAGTGTGAATTACATCCAAATAAATTTTAATTTTTTTTTCAACAAAATAATTTGAGATCCAATTTCATGCCTTCTAAACTTTTATAAGTTTTATCTCTGTAAATGTGTTCAATAGAACGGAAAAGATAATAATCTGATTAGAAAATGTCTGGACTCTATGGCGATGTTGCAAAACCTCAAACAATAAACCTATGGTGATTAATTGAATAATCTTTGAAGTGTAAAGTTTCCTATTAATCGCCTATTAACGAATTTTTTTGAATAAATTCAAAACACTGATTTGTCAAAACCGATATATAATTGTCAACAGTAGAATCCGCTGTCAATAGTTTTTCCAAATTCCAATACAAATTCCAAGTTGGTCCTTTAAAATCCTAGGTAAGAAAACATTTCTTTATTTGATGAAAATTTTGTTTAAGAGACTTAACAATTTATTTCCTTTAATGTGAATTGTCATACATAACCAAATTTTATCTGATGCCAATATTTGCATAAGAAATTGGTTCTTTCATTAAGAATCAAATTTTAACTGCAAAATGTAATCCTTAAAGATTTTGAATTTTCACTCAATTTGTATGGCATCCAAATTCTTTTCCCAAAGACTTTCGATTTTTGATTTAAATGGTCCCTTATGGTTTTCCTATTGATTCATAATAGTCAGTGCGTTGTAAATAAATTTTGGTTGTCCACCAAGGACAGTCTTGTTGACTTTGGACTGTCTTCAAGACTTCTGATACTATTTTAAAATCTTTCATATCGTGGATAACTTTGGGCAATACTTCGACTATTACCATCAAAAATTGATTCTAAGTGATTGCCTGTATCTGAAGCATTTGTACATAAGTTCAATTTATATAATAAACAATGTTTTTCAAGTTTTTCATAAAATTTTTGTTAACTATAATAAAAAAAATTTAACAATATTTGGATCTCATTATTTTAATACCCTTCAAATTGTAATTTGTTTAAATTGATTATTTTAATTATTTTATTTTATTCATTTATCCCATTTTGAAAACGCAAAAACCAACATCGGGTGGTACTTTTAGGCATTGTGTTTTTGCCATAAACAGAACCGATTTCAAGAGCAGCTTCCACAGCGCTAACACCTAGATTAAATGCGAAAAGGAGATGGCATCGGAAATGATCAATTTTTATGACCTGAGATTGATAGTAAAAATTAAATAAATATTAAATTAAGAAATACTATCTATTAAAACAAAAATCAACATATCTATTAACATAAAATATTTTGTGAAATCGTTTAATTTATGAATATATGCTTAACTTTTAAAAAAAAGCTCAACCCAATAAATCATAACTTTTTATATAATTTTAAATTAAAATTCCTTAATTGAATTAAATTTTCAACTCAATATTTTCTCTACAATTTATTAACTACAGATGAAAGGATAAAATCAAGTTTTCTTACACTTAAAAAAAATTTAATTCTTCAAAAATAACATATCAAAATGAATATCTTTTCCTAACTTTTCTGCATCTATAAACACAGAAAGCTAAATTGAAAAATAATTAATTATTTTTTCAATAATTGATAATTTAAGAAAAATTCAAATTCAATATTATAATCAATTTTATTTTAAAATTAAATGCCTTTAATTGGATTTAAGAATAACATTTATAAAGAATTAATTATAAAAACTAAATTTAATAATTATATATTATAAATATAATTTTCTTCAAATAAAACTAATTATACAACTTCATTCAACCGTGAAATAATTAAATAAGATATCATTTATTATTTCATGTGATTAATTATCTTTTCTTTTTATTTGGATATTTTTTAATTAATTTTTCTTCTGGTCAGGTTCTTCAAGAATGATTATTATATAATAATATAAATTACTTTAATATTTATGATACCGTATTTTTAAAAATCTCATTAAAATAAAAAATAATTAATAATAAAGTTAAAAAATTAATATAGAAAATGCAATTTAAAAATGAGGAATGAAACAAATAATTCAATAAGAAATCGGTTACTCCGGAAAAGTTGCGAATAAAAAAGTTTTATTTGTTATGTTATATTAGTGGGAATTGATAATTAAGAAAGGAAATAGAAAATTTTTTCTTTAAACTATCTCAAAAGAAAATATTCCGTTTTATTCATTTTACTCAGAAAATTTTATTGGCTCTATTGATTTGGGCTATTGTTAATGAAGTGATCTGTAATTTTCAATCCAATAAACAGCTTTCCTTAACTTTTACTAGTAGAAACTTAATAAAACATTTTTTCTAACTCAAAATACGGTCGTCATTTACTCTGAGAAATCAGATTCATTACGCTCACCCGAATTATTTTAACAACCAACATTATATTCTAATTCAAGTTGTATCCCAAAAGAACAGTTCATTAGTATCTAGACATTATATTATCCATTTCTAATACCAACGAGAATTTCGACAATAATACTCAATGTTAATCCATTAATTTCATATGCCGATTGACAATCCCTATATTCATGCTAATTAATTATGAATTTAAAATTAAATATTTATTAAATAAATTAAATATTCTTTTATTAAAAAAGAAAACTTAGCATATAAATATCTAGATTTTAAATAAAGTAATTTAATAATGCCAATCATATTCAGGTTTCTTATAAAAATTAAAAATTAATTAATTTTAATTATTTATTTTTAAATAAAATTGAATCGATAAGTAGTCCCTTTCAAGCTTAGATGGTTCATAAGAATAATTAAAACCATTAATATCAGATAACCAAGAAAATTTTACGGTTTTATTTTATATATGTGGATTAAGCATGTTTAAAAAACCGTCTATTTTTGGAAAGAAATATAGTGTTATAACGAAATTTCACATTTCCTTTTTATTAATTTTCTTTGAATTGATCAATTTATATAAATTTTATACATTTGATTCAAATACAAAATGCTTATTAACAAAAATTTAATTAGAGTATGTTTGGTATAAGAATTCAAACTCAAGTCTAACAAGAGAACATCTCAAAAATGGTTTTCAAAATGCTTGAACGATGTTTAGTCATTTGACGATGCACTACGCTCTGAGACCATCAGAAATCAAAAACTAGGAGTTTTAAAAAATTATTGAGAAAAATTCCAAACTGTCATGTCAAGAGTTAGCCAAAATGTTAAATGTAAGTGAGTAAACATCTCGTACACATTTGCATCCAATTGGAGAATCATAGAAACTGACCAAATGGGTCCCACATTCATTGACCCCAGAAGAACAAACTTCATAGACTAACACTATGCTCTTCTCATCTGCTAGACATTGTGTAACACTATTTTTGAACTTCTTGGTTATCTGTGACATCATCATCAATAACAAGAGAAGTTATCGGTTTTCACCAAAATGTCCATACCGCGTACTCCAAGAACAGTTAATCATATTTTGAATATCATGCTTCGGGTATGTTCCACTGTAACATGTATCATTCACTATAAGTATCTCTTCAAGGATGAAACCGTCAATGTTGGTTTTTATGTTAGGTAACTTGATTAAGTAAAATACAAGTAAACCTCTAATTAACGAACACCAAATTAGAAAATTTTACTGGTGTTAGTTTCAAAAAAGTAACGAACATATATTACACAATAGCAAAAAATATTTTTAAAAATATTGCATAATTTTTGGTAAATATCAGCATAAAAAGTTAGGTTATGGGAATTATAATTTATTAATTTTTTTAGTATAGATCCCACATACTTTACACGATTCATTTCAACACAGCCTTCTTCCCCACAAATTTTAATGGATTTCATATTGTAATGCTTTTTAAATTCTTCAAGTCTCCCATTACTAGCTTTGAAATCTAACATATTTGTGTGGTTAGCTAATTTCAAGGCCGTGTGCTTTAATAAATCATCGTTGATTATAAAATTTAATCTTCGTTTGGCATTGAACTAGTCAAACAGAATCGTATCAATCTTTTCTGTCTTGACTAATTTTCCTGATCGCTTATAATCTTCTTCTGTTATATTTTTATTAATTCTTTTTTTTGTATTGTCAAAGAATACCGCGAATTAATATTTTAAATTCAATAACTTTCTTCTTGTCTTCTATAGAATAAATATATGTATTTGCTTACTTCAACGAAAACCAGATCTAATCAATAGAAAAAAGTGGTATTGTTAATCGATAACACAAGACCCCATGTTGCAAAACTCAGTCGAGCGAAAATTGAAGCATTACATTGGAAAATTCTAGAACATTCATCATATTCTCCTGATATTTTACTTAAAGACTATCATCTTTTCCCCCTGGAATATAGTTTTAGAAACAAACAATCCAAAAATAGAAAAGAAATTGAGGTGGAAGTTAGTAACTTTAATATAAATAAAAATATTAATATATAGTCTACACACTGCGCTTTTAATAGTTTTCTCCATTTAATTTCGAGAAAAATTGCATGTTGACTCTCTGATGGTCTGATGAAAAACTATAGAAGATTATACAAATATTTCTGAATTTTTAAGAACAAGAATAAAGTTTATTAAGCCAACAAAAATCAAGAGACCTTTACGATCACCATTATGCAAAATACGTTTAAAGTCTGTGGTTAACCTACTACGGCTTTTTCTACTCTTTCTCTTAAAATTTTCATCCAAACATTTTTAAATTTACGAATAGTATCATAAACCTTGTTTAATTGCTGATAACCTTTCTTGCATAAAGCCGAGAATCTTTCAATAGGTCGTTGATTAGGTACAGGTGAATTTTTATTCCTTTTAACATAATCTATTTTTGTAATATAATCGCAAGCAATCTGTGAATAATGTCAACTTGAAATATCATACCAGAAAATAATATCGTGGTCTTGTTTCGCTTTGATTATTAAAAGCACCAAACGTTTTTGATGCATTCAAAAAAAATTGTCGTAATCGTAGTACTATTAGGAATATACAATTCAAATAATTGACCATCTTGTAAAAATGTCATATCAAACAATTAGCATGAAACTGGTTGTTTTTTTTTAGCATCAATATTTATATCTTCATCATCAACAACATTGTAGTACTCAAAACCTGCTATTTAATTTTAATCAATTAGGCAATAAGTCTCATCATTAATTACAAAGAATTATTACTAAGATTATTGCTTAAAAATTAAGAAAACTTTGAAAAAATGAATTCTCAGCACAGAAGCACAAGATCATTGGCGACGCCTGTCCAGGTCAAGCAGTCAGAATGAAAAGAACAAGGAAAATGAAGAAGTACGCAACAATGGAAAAAACTTGAAGGACATAAATATTCTCTGTTTTTTTGAGACCCTTAAAAGAAAATCAAAATATCATTATCAACAATATAATTGCAAATTTAATCATTGATAACTGCAATGATCATTTCAAACAATTTCTCAATATCAAGGCTTGTTAATTATTGATTTTTTAGCTATCACTCACTTATTAAATCCAATATTCAGAATATCTTACGAAACCGTTGAGAAACCTATTAATACGTTTTTAGAAAATATCTTTATTTTACGAGCCTATAATAAAGTTATTTCTGTCTGTTAGTCCTGAATATAATACAAGAGAATCAAATTTATTCTCTAACTTGCTTTTATGCTTATATTAGTCAATATAGCATAGATTACACCCAACGATGAAATGAAAAACTCCCCTCTCAGAGATAACTGAAAGGTTTCTAGTTGATAAATTATTACTCAGTAACTCTAATACTATTATCGAAGTACATGTTGAACTTCTCTCAAATATGAAGTTGGAATTTTATCTACTTTCTTATCTTAATGAAAACCCAATCACTTAACAAATCAAAATTGAGAAAATATTTTCTAACTGATATGAAAAAATAAATACAAAAGGTCTTAAATACAGAAAAAAATTGAAGTCGTCCGAACATTGAAGATATTACTGATCATTTCAACCAGGAACATAAAATCTCAAAAAAATGGGCTTTTGCAAAATATATTTAAAAAGGAAGAACAAAATTAATTTTAGATCCAGTTTACTAATCTAATGTCGTTTTTGAGTTCAAAAAATTAGAAAACACGTCACCAGGCCTTGACAACATTTCATATAAAGACAATCCGGAAGGTAGTATGTTGAGTCTACTATTCAACCGGAAAACAATATTGATCCCAAACCCTGAAAAAGTCGGTAAGTATAACCTAACATCAAACTGGAAACCAATCTCACTGCTGCCGATAGCATACACAATATTTACAGGAATATTGACAAGAAAAATGAACCTTAAGCACCATTGGCAGAAAGGTGTATTGGAACATGAAGAATGCATTCAGTGCAATGAAATTTTAAATGCTTGTATTAAACATTCAACATACAAGAAAAAATGTCATTTATCAATCGCTTTATGGATATAAGATGCATTTGGTAGTGTTCCAAATAAGTATCTGTTGTCATTGCGTCTTCATATCGGAGAAGACACATTTATGAAGATCATTGAATTGTCTTACACAAACACAATCTCCTTTATACTTGCGGCAATATCATCACTTCAAATATTCAAATGCGTAGAGGAATTCGTCAAGGATGTCCATTGTCGATTACATTATTTTCAATTGCCATCAATTCAGTCTTAGAGTTTTTAAACTCTTTATCCACTCCAGGCTTCATGATCGACAAAAACCTACAACAACTTATCAACAAAACAATTCAGATAACTTATTAGATTGGCTCAAGTTTAGGCCAGAAAAATGTGCATTTCTGAGTCTACCGCAAACGAAGGATGATTGTGTAATCAACATCTACAATTGCAAGATTAAGAACGTAATATCTAGAGAATTCTATCAAACTCTTGGAGTATCAGTATCTGATAAAAGCGATCAATAACCTTAAAAATTAATGAATCAACTAATTACTGATACTGGTAAACTGGTAAGTAGCGATCTCGCTGATTGGCAAAAGGTGTTGGTATATAAAGGGTTTTTACATTCAAGACTTCCATTCACATTTCGAAACAGAGAATAAAAATCAAAGCAATCTATCAGTCTTCAACAACAAAGTTTACTAAGATAACAAAAGTAGTAAGTTAAGATCATACTTGATAGAAATTCTACAGTTGTCTAAAAACTCGAAAAACTGTTCTCTGTATTTCTCAGTTGCGTATAGTCACTGATCTAAACGATGAATATTCCATGCAATCATTAGTTCAAGGATTTTGAGTTTTGAATTCTTTCTGCAATTATACTGATAGAATAGTCGTGATTCACTATTCTATGTAAGCAGTCCAAGATTAAGAATAGATATTCCAACAACAGCTTGAAATGGCTCAATGGAAAAATGATAGAAAAAGACGTTGTGGATCCGTATCAGGAGTGCAATTGAAATTATTTGTTCTCGTTATCAAATCGCTTGCAGCTTCGAAGAGATAACGGATAAAAATTGCCTTTGAGTCACTCATGATACCCATGGTACTTACCTAATTCGCCTCAATAATAGTCATGAAGTATCTTACATATTGCATAAATCCATTTATGATTCCTATGAAGTTAAATTGGAAAACAGTGGATGAAGCAATTTTTTTCCCAAGACCTTTAATTTATGTTCATCAATAAACAAGCCTAATTTTCGAGGAGTATTGGAAGCTTTAGATTTAAATTCAGTCATAAAGCCAAAACCAATCAATCATTGGCAATTTATTAATGGAAGAAAAGATCGCTTTTGTAGACGCTGCTTCTCTGAAAATGAATCAATGGCTCGTGGATGACAGATTAGCAATATCAATCTATCTTTAATTGAACAAAAACATGATATTTGTCTCAAAAAAATCTTCAATAACCTGCAAAGACCAGAACTAATTGTGCAGAATAATATGCGATGTCAAGATGTTCAAGACTCGAAAGAGAGAGTTGACCTAGTTATCACAGACATATAGAAGAAGTTCATTTATTTAGTTGATCCAAAATGTCTAATTGAATTTTTACAAAAAATTGATGAGTGATATTAGCAATACAGTAAAGTATTCGGAATTGAAGAGAAAGCTGAACCTGGCAAAATCTGATTTTAATGTTCAACTGAATACACTTATTATTGGATTCTTGGCACAATAGACCCTGACACAATGGACCTACTTATCACTATTGAAATTCTAAAAAGATCAAGTACACTTTTAAACTCATGTGCAATATCAAACATTGAGAAATCGGCAAAGATTTAGATTTTTCATACAACTGGAACATTGGTCAAATTTTTATGAAGGAAATTTATTAACATTTAAATTTTACTTGAATGTCATAACAATATAATTCCACTACGTCAAGTTCAATTACATGTCCATAATTCTAAACCCAAATAACAGAAGCTATGTTTAAGTGTTTTGATTTTATACACAGACAACAATAGATGGATGCAGGTATTTTGATTAAACATGTGATCCCAAGAGTCTGTCAGATAATGTTTTGTGAGCCGGTTAGTCCTTAAATTAATCCCATGTTTTTATTCCATTTCTAAAAT
This sequence comes from Bipalium vagum, assembly GCA_037834085.1. Classification (NCBI taxonomy): domain Eukaryota; kingdom Metazoa; phylum Platyhelminthes; order Tricladida; family Geoplanidae; genus Bipalium; species Bipalium vagum. The sequence continues at coordinate 1,332 of JBBMKC010253958.1, read as the reverse complement.
CTTATGATGACGAGGAGCACTAGTTACACTCTGACTATATGCTAAATTGTTTTGAGAGTTATGTTCTCAGCACAGCTTACTAAAACAAATACCGGTTCTTAAGTGAAATAGACTAAAAAATGAGGTTAGAGTAACAGACGCAACGTCATTCATTCATAATCTGGGTTATCTCGGCATAATGATTGGAGTAGAATATCAAATCTTAATTCGAATTAATTAATGTTTTCTAAAAACCGAGAGCAAGAATATATAAATATTTTGGCTGGTAAAATTCAATAACTCACGATTTTCTTATTATATATTCAGTTTATTTTTGTTATAAAATAGTGTCGCAAAATACATTCTAAATTATAAATCATTTTGAATTTTTTACTGTATACTATATTTTATTTACCATAAAGGAAAAGTTTAAACAGTATTATGTAAAAATTTTATGAAATTCTTATATTATACTTATCAATAAACATATCATTTGTATATTGTAATATGTATATATTAAATTTTTTAATATAAATATTATTTTCGTTAATCAATATAAATGAACTTTACATAGATAAATACATAAAATCAAATAAATTAATTTGAAAATAATCTAATAAAACCTAAAATAATTATAATCGAATAAATCTAGTTTCAAGATATTTAATATAAAATATAATTCACATTGTTTTTGAAAAATTAATTTACTTAAAAATTATACAAAGAAAATGTTTTAAAATTAAAATGTCTTGTTTAAATATTTAAAAACAAATATACATTAATACTTTAAAATGTCTAAAAGAGGTAAAACTTAATTATCAACATGAAGTTTTTTTATTATAAATCAAAGGTCGTGGAGGAGCATCTGGCGGAAGATTTAGAATTTCATTAGGTCTTCCAGTTGCAGCACTTATTAACTGTGCTGATAACTCAGGAGCAAAAAATATGTTCGTAATTAGTGTATTCGGCACTAAATCCAGATTGAACAGATTGCCTGCTGCAGCTGTTGGAGATATGATTGTCTGCTCAGTCAAAAAAGGTAAACCAGAGCTGAGAAAAAAAGTTTTGCAAGGGGTCGTAATTCGGCAGAGAAAACTTTTTAAGCGCAAGGACGGTACGATAATACAGTTCGAAGATAATGCTGGTGTTATCGTGAATAATAAAGGGGAAATGAAGGGTTCAGCCATCACCGGTCCAGTTGCCAAGGAATGTGCCGATATGTGGCCTAAAATTTCCTCCGCTGCACCATCAATTGCTTAATTAAATAAAAAAAATTATGGAGATGGTTATTTAATTTGTCTCTTAATTTTCTTAATATTGGTAATCAATTAGTTATAGATAAAATAAGTGAAT
>JBBMKC010253947.1:0-10200 GCA_037834085.1 Bipalium vagum | reverse complement strand
ACAATCAAAACCAAAAACGATTTCCATACAAAAAAAAGTCCAATTCATAAGGCATCTGCAATAATAAACATATCTCCACATCTAAAATAATATAAAAAAGTAGTATCAAAAAAAAACGCAAAGAAAAAGGAAGACGAGATAAATCCTTTCCATCAAATCCACACTCATAAGGAGAAATCCTTTCCCGATTATAACTAGACCCAAGCAAATCTAATCAATAAACCCAAACAACAATAAGAAAACAAAGAATAACAATAATAAAAAAAAACAATAAAACATAAAACAACATTTTTTTTATTTTTTACACAAAAATTTTAAAAATTTATAATATTAATCATGCCTAGTTTAAAAATACACTAACCAAAAAAAAAAAAATAAAAATCAAAAAACTCACAAAATAACTAAGAGATCCTAGACCCCCAAAGTCTAAATTTTTAATTAAACTATTTTAAGAAAACATAATTAACAATAATCAAATTTTATTTAAGCTTTTTTTTTTATTATTAAATCAAAAAATAAACGAAAATAAACTAAAACGACAAAAAAAAAGTAATAATAATTTTAAACTAAGCAAAAAGTCTATAAAAATAATTACGAAGTCAAAAACAAATAGGACACAACGTAGCAGGAGTAGCCTCAGCTCAAGTTAAATTATAAGTTATACCAAAAAAAGCAAAAAACTTAAATAAAGCAAAACCAACAAAAGAACCTACCACTCGAACAGGGGTTCATTGCCGAAACATACCCTGATCCCATCAATAATCACGATCAAAATAATAATGCTTACCAAAACAAAAAGAACCTCTTAAGATATAAGATTCTATACAAGAAGGCATAAAAGAATGGTTAGCTCCGCACAACTCTGAACACTGACCATAAAACTTACCAACATGACGAAGCAAAGTATAAGCCCTTTTTAAACGACCAGGAACACAATCCAACTTTATACCAAGATCCGGAACAGCAAACCTATGAATAACATCCCTAGACCAAAAAAAAAAACGAATCAACTTTTTTACAGGAACTAACAAAGGATTATCAGCATCTAAATTACGCAAACTACCAATCTTATCTTCCTTACTAGAAAAAGAATCCACCTCATACAACATCTGCACCTTTCGAACCAACGGTTCTGCCTTTCAAAATATCTTTCATCAATACAAATCCTTATATTCAGACTCAGGTATATTAGCAACAATAGAAGAACAATCTTTATAAAAGGGCGATGCGTCATTCTTTAAGGGGGAGATCCTATTCACTTGATTAGAGCCTCCAGACTTTTAGTGTGACGAAAACTATACAAAATTTCGTATAACGTCTTTGGAACATGAAAACCATCAACAATACCAATATTTCTAACTCAATAATCTTTTTTCTTAAAAGCAGCATGAACCTTCTTAGTCCAAAAAGGCATTAAAACATTACTCGAATTCCTACCAGAATTAAAAAAAAAATGAGCCTTTTTTGCCTTACCAAAATAATATAAACAATCAGAGCAGGTTTTTAACTTTGTAATTCGAGGTAAAAACTTATAACTCCAATATCACTGACGACCTCTTACTACCGTATTCATACCAACCTTCTTTACCCGATGATAATTAAAGGCATACAAACCAGTTATTCTAGGAATCATCAAAGAAACTAATATACCACCAGGAAAAGAAGTCCAAATAAACTCCAAAACCTTTTTTTCAACAAATTTTTTAAAAACATAACGACTAAGCAAATAAAACAACAATAAAGAAAATACAAAAAAAAACACCAACAACAATAGCCATAGCATAACTATGAATAACATCTAAATTAAAACCAGTATTAGTATGAGAATCAACCATACCAATAGTACCTAAAAAACTTCAATAACTATCAAGAGTCCTAACTGAATTAAATAACCTAAAAAATCTATCAAAAAATCTATTCATTTTAAACTAAAACTTAGGCAAAGCCTATCTTAAATTTTGAAAATTTAAAGTTTGTAACATTTTATTTAACCTAAAGTAATTTTATAAAACATTCCCCCCAAACTATCAATACTAAAAAGAAAACAAATAAAAAAAATACAAAACAACAAATAATAACCCATAACATCAAGCCAACTCCATTAACAAATCATAACGAAAACGGGGAAAAGAAGAACGAAACCAAATAAACCCCATAGCTAGCAACAAACCAAAAAATAAATTTATAAGACTAAATGACCAAGAAAAAAAAAGCAAAATTCCTAAACATCTAATAAAAATTATTTGTCCGTATTCCCCAAGAAACAAACAAGCAAACTCCATTGCACCATACTCTGTGTTAAACCCAGAAACCAATTCTCTTTCTCCTTCAGAAAAATCAAAAGGAGACCGATTAGTCTCAGCAACACATCTAATCAATCAAAATACAAACAAAGGAAATAATCAAAAAATATACCAAAACCCATCAAACAAAAAAGAATAAAGAAAATAAGTACCCTGGAAACATACAGGAAAAAAAGAAATAAAAACCAACAACACCTCATAAGAAATAACTTGAGCAAGACCCCGAACAGAACCTAACAAGCTATACTTTGAATTTCTCCCTCAACCAGAACCAAGAACAGAATACACATTGACCCTGCTGATACACATAAAAATAACAAAACCATATCAAAAAAGATTTTTAGATTCAAAAAAAGGATACAAAACTCACACCATAAGTAAAAAAATTACAGAAAATACAGGACTTAAAATAAACAAAATTTCTTTTCCTTTTAAAACAACCCCCATATGCTTAAAAAATAACTTTACAGCATCAGCAATTGGTGTGAACAAACCTAAAAATCCAACCTTATTAGGCCCCTTACGCAACTGAATGTAACTCATTAGCTTTCGCTCCAACATAGTAAAATATAAAACACTAACTAAAACACTGACAATTACTAATAAAAATTTTAAACTTAACATTAAACAAAACAAATTTATTTATTACAATTTTTATTCTAACAACAATAAAAATTATTCAAATTAAAGAGAACAACTCCTACCTATTAGACGTAAACTAACAATACTCAAACAAAAATTTTATACTACTTTAATCAAAATTAAACAAAATTTTTTAAACCAACCCACTATTAACAAAAATTAAATCAATTAACCAAAAATTTTTTAAACTACTAAAATTTTTTAAATTTATTTTTTTATTACTCTAAACATTTATTTGAAACTAATGAAAAACTGTTACTTCTTCAAAATATTGAGAACACAGCAAACCAAAAACAAATCCCTGAATAAACCCAATAAATAGATCAAAAATCAAATAAAAAGATAAAAACAATAAAAAAAATAATCTAATAGAACCAAAAAAAGAAAAACAAGCATTACCTACTAAACCTAAAATTACATGTCCAGTAGTAATATTAACAGCTAAACGTAAAGCAAGAGTTAAAAATCGAATAAAATTCCTTATAGTCTCAATAAAACATAAACCAACTCCCAACCCCAAAGGAGAAGCAAATAAAACAAAATGACTCAAAAAAGAAACTACTCTATGAAAAATCCCCCAAAACATTATAACCAATCAAATCTCAAGAGAGATCATTATATTTCTCAAAAAATGCCTTCTTATACCAAAAGTATAAGGAAACAAACCATAAACATTTTGAAACACTATAAATATAAAAAAACAAGAAATAATACCAAAAATAAACTTATCTCTATACAAGGACCGAACCCAAGCATTCAAATTAAAAAATCTAAAAAACAAATTCAATCTAGATAAAGAATAATAAGGCAATATAAACAAAATAAACAAAAAAACAGAAAAAAATCAAGAAAAACTTACAAATTTAAGAAAGCCAAAATTAGAATAATAATAATCTATTGAAGAAAAAATATCATAAGCCATAAAAAAATTACTTAAATGAATCAAAAAACTAGAATTAGAAATTTTAAACTCTAATCAAAACAAAAACTCTGAGAAGAAAACTAATTTTATTACTCCTAAATTAAATTAAGAATTTAACACTTAAACAAAAGATTTCAGAGTCCTCAAAAACATTTTTAACTTTAAGAATCAAAAATCAAAACCAAAGCCATTTTTAAATTAACTTTTTATATAAGAATTAAAAACCTTACTCCTTGAAAATCAAAATTTCACATGCATAAACACTCAAAAAAACATAATTTAACAAAATAATACAGAGAGATAAACCTCTAAAATTTACTATATCGCAGTAACCTACAAAACTCGCAGTCCTTGTACTTTTTATTCTTTATAAAATAAAATCCTAAACTAAAAATTCTTCATTTCAATAAACAAATTTTTATTATTCTAATTCAAACAAAAATTATTAACCAAACCTAACAAAAAAAATACAATTAAATTATAATAAATACTAAAAACAAATAAAAAGGTTCCTGGGGAGATCCCCATTTTTTGGTTTGCAACCAAACTTATTTTAAAAGAACCAAGCCCTTTTCTACCTATTTATAATAAAAAACCATTTTATCAAAAATCAACATTTTTTAAAACAATTAAATTTTAATCCAATTTTATCCAAAAAATATAATAAAAATCCTTTATTAGAAATTTTCTACCAAAATTTCATATAAATTTAAATTCAAACAAAAATAAAATTAAGAAAATATTATTTTAAACCTATTTTTTTATTAACAAAAACACAAAACAATTATTTTAAAAACTTTAAAACTACTTTTTAATAAAAATAAAATCAAAACAAACCACTTTTTAAAAAAGAAATAAAATAAAAATTCTATACCCAAAAAAACACTTATCTTATTACAATCTCAGGAGAAATTGAAGCATACCAGTAAACAAAAACAAATAAAAACAATCAAACAACATCAACAAAATGTCAATATCAAGCAGTAATCTCAAAAGAAACATGCTGATCAGAAGAAAATTCTACTAAAAATTTAAATCGAAGAAACCAATAAAATAAAAAAATCAAACCAACAATCACATGAAAACCATGAAATCCAGTAAGAAGAAAAAAAACACTCCCATAAACCCTAGAATTTATAGAAAAATGAGTAAATATATATTCTTCAAGCTGAAAATCCAAAAACAACAAACCATAAAAAACAGTAATAAACCAAGAAAAAAACATACCATAATACTTCACCCTATTTAATACACAATGATGACAAGCAGTTATTCTAACACCAGACGACAGTAAATAAACAGTTTTGAGCAAAGGTATAGAAAAAGGATCCAACACATATCTACTACAACCATAAGGAGGCCAAGTATTTAAAACAACAGAAGGAGCTAAACAATTATGGAAATAACTTCAAAAAAATCCAAAAAAAAACATAACCTCAGAAGCAATAAACAATAACATTCCAAAACGTAAGCCCTTTCTAACAACTAATGTATGGTAGCCAGAACTTCCTTCTAACTCAACATTACCAAATCATAACAATAGTATATATATAAAAAACAAAAGAAAAATAAAAAAAAAAGAATAGTAGTAATAATGCAAACCAAACACACCAAAAAAAAAAACAGCTCCAAGAACTACTGCAACAAACAAAGGATAAGGTCTTATTCCAACTAAATGATAAGGAGTAAACATTATTTGGAAGACTTTAAAAAAATCTAAAATTACGAGTCGAAATCGTACCCTATTCAGGTTTCCAAACAAACAACTAAATTATTAAAGATAATCTGCTACAATAATAAAATTACCCTCTAATTGACAATTAGAAATTCTAAAAATAATTAAACTAATCCTTATTAAAATTTCAATTAATTTAAAACAAAAAAAATAGAAACAGGAGAAATTTCTTTATTTTTCTCATACCTTATTTTCAAAATAAAATAATCAGGAAATGAAACTGTCTCACAATAATACACAAACAATTAAAATAAAAAAAAAACTTAAACCTAATAAATACAACCATTTAGAAAAAAAAAAACCAGAAATTATCTGATTTCATCCAAGAAAAAATAAATTATCCATATAACCAATAAAAGAAAACAAATAAAACCCCTTATCAACTAAAGAAGAAAAAAAATTACCAACAGAAAAAACAAAAGAAACTTTAAAATTTAAATAGGTTAAATAGAACATTTTACTAAAATATTTAAATAACCCAACAAAACGACTATACAAATAAAAATAATTAAAAAAATACAAACCAAAAATCCCAGAAATAAAAAGAAAAAAAACTATAAATAAAGAAGAACCCATATTTAATCACAAATATCCATACAATCCTAAAAAATAGCCCAAAAAAAAAACAGCAAAATAAAGGACTAATACAGATAATAAAGAAGACTTATAACTAAAAAGACTATTTAGCTTATTAAAATCTCCAAAACACAAAAAATAAAATAATCGAAAAGAATAAAAAGCAGTTAATAGCAAAGAAAAAAAAAAACAAAAAACAGAAAATAAATTTAAATTAACAAACAAAACTAAACCAACAACTAACTCCTTTATATAAAATCCAGCTAAAAATGGAAAACCACATAAAGAAAATAAACTAAAAAAAACATTAAAAGAAGAAAAAGGACGATATAAACCAACTCCACCCATATGACGTATATCCTGATAATGAAAAGAAGAACCAATCAAATCCCCAACAGAAATAAATAACATAGCCTTAAAAATAGCATGAACCATTATATAAAAAAACCTTAAATCATAAAAACCATAACTCATAATATAGCTAATAAAACCTAACTGACTTATAGTGGAATAAGCCACTACCTTCTTAGAGTTATAATCAACACAAGCTCCAAAACTTCCTATAAACAAAGTTCACAAACCAACATTATGTATAAACCTCAACAAATCATACCTGTAACAATATCTAAAACGAAACATTAGAAATAAACCAGCAGTAACCAAAGTAGAAGAATGAACTAAAGCAGATACTGGAGTTGGAGCAGCCATAGCATCTGGTAACCAATTTCTAAAAGGAAAATGAGCCCTCTTAGTAAAAGCTACCAAAATTAAAAAAAATAACAACATAAAACAAAAAGAATCAAAAAACAAAAAACCAAAATGCCCTTGTCTTACAAACATACATAAAGAAACCAATAAAAACCCATCTCCAACACGATTAGTTAAAAAAGTCTTTATACTTGAACTACGACTCAAATCACAACCATATCAAGCAACCAATACAAAACTAGAAAACCCTAAACCATCTCAACCAAGAATGAAAGAAAAAAAACAAGGAGAAATAATTAAAATTATCATAAAAAAAACAAAAAAATTTAAAACAAATAAAAAACGAAACAAATTTAATTCCTCAGACATATAATCCCAAATAAAAAAATGAACTCTACCAACTATAAAAGTTAAAACAAATAAATAAACCAAACTATAAAAATCAAAAAATAATCAAAACTGAAAATAATCAAAACACATCAAACTGCCTAAATCAAAAATTAAAACCAAAGGAATAGAAAAAACGGATATACATAAACAAAAAAACAAACCCAAAAATAAATAAAAAAAACCTAAAAAATACACAAATTTCACTTATAATAAAAATTACAAAAACTAAAAAGAAGATATAGGACGTAATGCCCTCTTTACAGATCTGCTCATATAACTAACCACAAAAAGTATAAAAACTAAGTAAATTCTAACAATAAACAAAAAATAAGAATTTTTAGAGCTAAAAAGCAAAACAGAATTATCCTCTAAAATGCTAGGAAAAAAAAATACAAAAGAAGACCCAGAATCTAAAACAAAGAAAAAAAGAAAAACTACAAAAAAAACAAAATAAAAAAAATAAAACCCCTTTGTATATCTAAGCACTTCTCTAAAATTAGGATTAGATTTTAAAGAAATTATATAAAAAAATAAAACCAAAATACCCCCAACATAAATTAAAAAAAAAATAAAAGAATACCAGACCATTTTCAAAACCGCCAAAAACAAAGAAACCATTAAACAAAAAGTTAAAACATAAACCCCCAACAAAAAAGTCCTAAGAGACAGTTGAACCACAACTAATAAAAACAAAAAAAAAACAAACAAAAAAAATAAAATCACCATTTACCTTATTAACCCCTCCTAAATTCTTCTATTTAAAATCTTTATATTCCAAAAATAATTTTTTAAAACAATCAAAAATTTTTATCATTTCCAAACAAATACCAAAAAATTAAACTAAATAAAAACTTTATTGTTAGCCTATTTTTACTAAAAACACACAAAAATTTTGTATAATAAAAATCTTAAAAATACAAAAAAATTAAATCAAAATATAAGTTAATCTCAATTCGATTTCCATAAAATAGAAAATTTTATATGCATTATTTTACCATACACCAAACTTACTCCTAAAATAAAATATAAACAAATTAAAATCAAACAAAAAGTTTTAATAAACAAAAAACAAACCTTTAAATAAATAAAAAACTAAATTTTATTTTTAAACAAAAAACAAAAAAAAACTTAATAACTCTTAGATCATAAACAAACCAAATAATTATTTAAATGAAAAGCAACCGGAATAGAAGAATAAGACCATTCAACACTAGTAGAATATCCCTGACTGTAAGCAAAAGAATTTTGCTCTAATAAACTACACAAAATTATATAAAGAAAAAATATAACACCAAAAATAGAAATTAAAGACCCTCTTCTAGAAACATTATTTCAAAAAGCATAATCATCCCTAAAATCCACATACCGACGAGGCATACCTTGTAAACCTAAAAAATGCTGAGGAAAAAAAGTCATTTTAACGCCAACAAACATAACCCAAAAATGAGCAAATAAATAATAAGGATTCATAGTACAACCAGTAAACAATGGCCACCAATGAATAAAACCAGCAAAAATAGCAAAAACAGCTCCAAGAGATAAAACATAATGAAAATGAGCCACAACATAATAAGTATCATGTAGACTAATATCCAACCTAGCATTAGAAAGAATTATACCAGTCAACCCACCTACAGTAAATAAAGAAACAAAACCAAACCCTCAAAGCAAAGAAATAGCATTTGGAACAAATCTAACTCTAGAACCAAAAATAGAAGCCAACCACCTAAAAACCTTAATACCAGTAGGAATACCAATCAACATAGTAACCGCAGTAAAATAAGCCCGAGTATCAAAATCCAACCCACTAGTATACATATGATGAGCCCAAACAATAAAACCCAAAAAACCTATACAAAGCATAGAATAAACCATACCCAAATGACCAAAAGAATAATTCTTACCCCTATAAAACAACAAGATATGAGAAATCAAACCAAAACCAGGAAGAATTAATATATAAACCTCCGGATGACCAAAAAATCAAAAAATATGCTGGAATAATAAAGGGTCCCCGCCACCACTAGGATCAAAAAAAGAAGTTTTAAAATGACGATCAACAATCAACATGGTCAAACCACCAGCCAAAACTGGCAAAGCCAATAATAATAAAACAGCAGTAATTAAAATGGATCAAACAAACAAAGAAACATTAACTAAAACTAACTTATTCAACATGTTTATAATAGTAGCAATAAAATTTATAGCCCCTAAAATAGAACTAGCTCCGGCTATATGTAAAGAAAAGATAGCTAAATCCATACCAGCTCCCCTATGAAACAAAACAGAAGTTAAAGGAGGGTATAAAGTTCAACCTGTACCAACTCCTCCCCTTATTCAACTTGAACACAATAAAAAATATAAAGAAGGAATTAATAATCAAAATCTCAATTTTTTAGCACGAGGGAAGGCCATATCAGGAGAACCAATCATAAAAGGAACTAACCATTTACCAAAACCCCCAATCATTACAGGCATAACAAAAAAAAAAATCATAACCAACCCATGACTTGTAATTAAGTAATTATAAAAAATAGGATTTCCAAAAAACATCCCAGGAGCCGAAACTTCCAAACGAATCAACATTCTCATACAAGAACCCATTAAACCACTTCTAACTCCCAAAATAAAATATAAAGTCCCTATATCCTTATGATTAGTAGACATAAACCAACGAGAATAAAAATAAGACGGACTATAATATTGCTTAAAAACAAAATTAGAGCCACCCTTATTGGTATTACCAACAAAAAAAGTACGAACAAACCTCAAACCAAACAAATTATTATTCATTTTTATTAACTTTTAAAACAATCTAAGAAAAAATTTTCATCTTGCACTTTTCAAGTGCAAATTCTAAATATTGCTTAAACTATTAGATTCTATTAAAAACAATATTTTTAATTAATCAAAAATAAATATAC
>JBBMKC010253936.1:0-10200 GCA_037834085.1 Bipalium vagum | reverse complement strand
TCTTAATTTTATTACATGAATTATTTTTTCTTATTTTTAAAATTTTCTATAAATATTTTTTATATGGTATTAATTATTAATATATATTGTTTTTTTTTATTATTATCGATATTATTAATCGATTATTTTTTCCAATTATATTAATATTTTATTTATTGAATTATTATTATAATTGGATATGTTAATAAATTCGATTTTTAATTTCTGGAAATTGATAAAGTTTATATTGAAAAGTACCGATTTCCGATAAGGAAGATCTTTCCCACAAAATCAAAAGACTGTCCATCAGTCGAGACATCAGCTTAATCATGTTGAATCTCGCTTCGAGGATATGGGTTCCGGGACTCATTGAATCTTCTTTGGACAAATTATCCTAGATATATTTCGATAAAAATAATAATAGCAATAATCAATAATTGAAAATGAACCTTGGATCGATTGAAAAGTGCTCCGAGAAAGCTCTGCTCGGATGACGAGCCTTTCTCTTCTTGCAACTGATAACTCTTCAGAGCTTCGTCCAGCAGCAGAAAATGACAAACGGCTTTCAGGCAGGACAACGTGCTCAGCGAATAGTCCAGAGGTAGAATGGGATGTTCTCTGAAAAGGTAAAGAAAAAAATCATCAATAAATCATATTGGAAAGCATGAAGGCGTACGATATGGATTTGTCACTGTCCCTGGTGTTGCTCGGAACGACGATCTTGGAGCAGGTCTCATAGAGCTGAGCAGCTAACCGGATATTTTTGCACAATTTTTTCACAATCGGCATCAGAACGGCGCTGGTGCTCCGTCCCCATACGCCGAGAGAACTGATGACAAATCGGTAGCAGAACGCGTGCAAGTGACGCAGCTTGATGGCTCCGATGCAAGCAACGAGAGAAGTCAATAGAATTGACTGTCGCGATACCGCTACGTACGGGTTGGAGCTTTGGTAACTGATGGAATAGAGACTTTTGTGAACGGTTGGCAGAGGCAGTTTGACATCGTTTTTAACGGACTTGGAAGCTGAAGCGAAGGACAAGAGTTACAAATGGAACGAATGGAAAAACAGAGAAAAAGGAAAAAATTAAAAATACTGAAGGATAAAGAGAAAAATAAATGTGCAAAAAAAGAAAGAGGGTGAAGAAGAGAGGAGAAAGAGAGAAAAAATGGAAGTGTTACTTGTTGTCTCGACGACTTTGCTAACGTTCGACAAAACAGAATTAGTATTGAGCCCGTAGTCGAGTTTGAGAACATTCAACACCAGCCTCATCCACATTTCAGTAGCCGAATCACGAACCCTTTGATCGAGATCGCTCTCATTTTGCACAATAACCGAATCCGACCAGATTCCAAAAGTATTGTTGTCATCCGGACGAGTGATGGAAGACGACAAGCAATGTAACGTATATTTGGCAATGCTACAACGATCGAATGATGTTTTGAAACGGGTTTTGATTTCGGCTTTCGTCTTTGAAGGCGTCACAAAATCTCCTTGGTGATTAACATAACCGATTTGGAGAATGGTCAACATTTCATGAACGATCAAATCGAGGATTTCTGCTGCCAAAAGCTGAACCTTTTTATTGTCGAAAATGTCCGCAGTCGATACCCGGAACCCGTTGTCGGTAACGGGATAGTAGGAACACATGAACCATGAGCACAGGATCATTATTATTTCCAATTGGTTGTAGTTTTTCGAGAAAGATATTTCTTCGATTGTTGGATTCTGGTAAAAATTCAAGGTTAATCGCATGAAAGGGTAAAGTTTGAGACTTTTTTTAAAGTTTGAGGGGGCCAAAGGGAACAGGGTGGGAAATTGTAATAACCTGGTAAAAATTGACGCCTTTCAGAGCATTGAGATGTCGCGAGAGGATTTCGAAGATTTTGTTCTGGTAAAAAGCCCTCGGTTTCAATGGTCCGTCCGATTTCGTGTTTCTCTCTGTTTCCATGGTAATGAGGTTGCCCAAGACCGGAACAACAATTCCCGACAGAGACCGAATGATGATTCGCAGACGAGAAAGAGAATAGAGCACCTGTGATAAAAGAAAAGAAATAAGAATCAGTCGAAGAAAACGGAGAAGTAGAAGGAAAGAAACGATAAAATCGATAGAAAGAGAAAGACAATTGAGACAACACTTACACCGCTGGAATCGTAAATGGAACAATAGACGAGCAAGTGACTGTGGAGCGGATGAATGAGTGAGTTCAGATTTTGACCGTAACCTCCAACATTATTATCGATTGAATTCGGTTCCCCATTGATCAAATCGGATATTTCTTCGTTACTTTGATGTCCTTGGCCAGATGGGGCGGCGTCATCGGTTTCATCGTCTGCGAAAAGAAAAGGAAAATTAATTTCGACAGAAGGATAGAAACGAAAACAAATCAAAAAATTTCCATGAAAACCACCACCTTCGAGATAGGAGCTGGTGTCCAAATAATTATTATCGGATATGATATCTCGACCAGAAACGACATTGGTGATAATTTCTTCTAGAGATTCTTAATGGATCCATAAAGAAAAAATTCCATAATCAAACTTAACAAATTTACCCTTGACGTTGGGTTCCACGGAGCTATTGTGCCGATGCATGTTTGGTATTGGATAATTATCGACATCTGAGTCTGACTGGTCGTTGTCTCGCAGCTGTAATAAAATGAATTTGGAGTTCATTTAAAGGAAGTTAAAGGTTCTTTATGGTAAAAAGTGACACTGTTATAGATATACGCCCATTTCCCGTTATAAGAATAATTCCTCAACCGTGGACAAAATTAAAGCCTTAAAACCCAACCTCGAATGGTGAGGACCTTTCTTCACCACCTCCGGAATTACTACTTGTCCCATCACCGGATGCATTATTAAGAAAATCGTCTGGAAATTGGATTCTGGTCGTTTCGTCACATGTGGTGATGGTGGTGGTCACTGTTTCATCCAGTGGATTAATGTGTAAGTGCATGGGATAATTCCTATATCTATGTCCTACAGTGGACCCACTAATCAAGTTGGGTTCATCATTAAAGGAGTCCGATTTCACTCGTTTAATAATATTTTTCGATTTCGATCTCTTGGACAAATCTAACGTTTGAATGACAAAGATCGGTTCTCTTTTCTAGGAAACCAGTGAAAGAAGAATGAAATCGGTATTAATGAACATGAAATCTATATAGACATTTCCAGAAATGTGGAGAAATCAATTACAACTTACAATGTCTTCTAAAATAAATAATTAATTCATTGTTTTCATAAATAGAGGGTTTCTTTGAAAAATTAAAAGAAATTACAGATTCTGCTTATAAAGAAAAATTTTTATTATTTAAAAATATTAGTTATAAGAATATAATTATTATTAAGAATAAAAAAATCGAAAAAAACAATAAAAATAATAATGTTGATATTAATAATATTAATAATTATAATTAATTATTTAGTTCTTAATAGTTTTAAATTTTAATCAAAAGTAGTGATTATTTACATGATGAATAATAAAATTCACATGCGGAATTCGTAAAAAATTATTTTATATTATCTTTTTTAAACATTTTCTATTTATAAAATCATAAAAATAATTATATTAGTTTATAGGGAATAATAAAAAATAATTTTTAATTTTCAAATAATAATCTAAATTATAATATATATAGACTAATTGAAATAATAGATTAAATAATTAAATTATATTATTATTTTTATAACTAGTACTATTATTATTATTGCTATTATTAGTACTATTATTATTATTTCTATTATTAGTACTATTATTATTATTATTTCTATTATTATTAATATTATTAATATTATTATATATTTACAAATTAAGTATCAATCCTTCATTTTAAATTTAATTTTGTTTTTAATTTATATTATATATAAATATCGATTAAAATCCTATGTAATGTTCAATATAGAATTTTAATAAATCGATAATTGAATGATCAACAATTATAATTAAATTAAATCAATAAATTATAAAATAAAAATTAATGAAATTGGTGTGATTCCTTAATTCAAAGTTGTAAAACTTTGGATTTGTGATACCAGAATACAGAGATAAAGAGAGCTTGTCGAGGTGAGACATGTCGACGCCAGCTCGGCAGCTCAACCAATGAGTGCCACCAATTGTTAATGCTCCCCTCCTTCCTGACAGTCTCAGATCATTTTAATAGAAATAATATTGGACGTCAGCGAGTACATTTATTCTAAAAGCCCACAGGTGTTGGATATCTCAGATTTTGGAAAGAAATTTATTCATTCATTCCAAATATTTCTCTTTTATATATTATTTAAAATATAAAAAATTAAAGTATAATATACATGGTCTGACTATAACGTAACGAGACTGGATCAAAAAAGAATATTAATATACGATAATCATTTATAATATTTATTTACAAAAAACGGGAAAATATTGTATTTTGTTTATTGGGATTAAATTGGAAAAAAATATTTGTTTTTTTTTTGAAAATATATTAATTTATTTTAGAATGCTGAGTTCTAAAATTGAACAGCGTGTTATCATGAAATTCTTGGTGAAACTAAACAAAACACCAATGGAATGTTTACAGATGATAACGCGTGTTTATGAAGATGACATCCTCTCCCGCGCCAGAGTGTTCGAGTAGCACAAATGATTCATTGAAAGTCCTCAGGAGCTGGAAGATGAGGAACGGTCTGGGAGACCAGCAACATCAAGAACCAAAGAAAATACCGAAAAGATTTGCCAGATTGTTCGAGCAGACCGTCGACTGAGTGTCCGAATGATTTCTATGATGACTAACATTGATAAAGACACTGTGTGGAAAATTTTCCGACATGATCTCCATGTGCTGAAGTGGTTTCTAGAATTCTCGAAACAGAGCAAAAAGAACGACGCGTGAAAATTTGTGCCACTACGCCAAATCCTGATCTTCAAAAAAGGCATTACTTGTGATGAAACTTGGATTTTTCAATACGACCCAGAAACTAAAAGATAACCCATACATTGGAAAACGCCAATGAATCAAAAAAAACACATCAGAGAAAATCAAAATTTAAAGCAATGTTGATTGCATTTTTTTATATTAGTGGTATCATTTTGACTGAGTGGTTCCCTGAGGATAAAACAGTAAACCAGCAATTTTACAAAGAAATATAGATAAAATTGAGACAAAAAGTTTGACGATTGTCCTAAGAACTCCTGCAACATTGTTTCTTTCTAGATGAAGACAATGCTCCTTTACACACAGCATTATCTGTAAAGCAGTTTTTGGTTGAAAAAAGAATTATCCCCTGATTTATCACCCTCTGATTTTTTTCTTTTCATAAAAATAAAATTTTTGCTACAAGGAACTCTTTTTGAGTCTATAGAAACTGTTAAAAAGAAAACAGAAAAGATATTAAAACATTTGTCAGAAAATGAACTTCATACACGCCTTCGACCAGTGGAAAATAAGAATGCCAAAGGAAAATATTTTGAAGAAGATAAGATTATAAATGTAATAGATTAAATAAATATTAAACATAAATAATATTTTTTGATCCAGAATCGTTACTTTATACACAGACCATGTATATTAAAAATGGTATGTACACAATATAAATAAAATAAAAGCTACGTATGACCAATCGTAATGAAGAGAAATAAAAAAGATGTCGATTTAAAATATTTTATTAAAAACAAATCCATTCGGAAAACTGAAACTTTACATGGAACTTTGTTTTGATTTTGAGTAATAAATCAATAAATTTTTTATTGTATTTTTTATTATAATTTTTGAAAATTGAATTATTTTGGACAGGTTAATAAAATAGTAATTGTGCAATTATAATTGTAACTTCTATTTCACAATGCGAAAGGGTTTTAGTTTCGCAAATAATTTTCAGAGTAAAATATTTCACTGAAAAATTTAAAAATTGTATAATCTCAGAATCAATAGAAATTTCTGTTAAATATGAAAAATTATTAATCGATAAAAAATCAATATAAAATTTAGATTTTATTAGAAATTAAAATCTATTATTAAAAATATCTAAAATTATATTGATTTTTAAATATTTTCTAAAAACTCATCAATCAAAGAATTATCTTTATTAAAAAAAATAAAATCAGGTTTTAAATTCAATATTTTACAAAAATTCCAAAAGATTTCTAATCCAGTAAAAATCAAAAGACTGCACTCAGAAATTCAAAAATTTAGAAAAATAAATAAGAATGTTAAAAATAATTACAATAAAATAAGTAATAATATTAATAAATGATACTTATTATTTAATATAAGTACTAAAATATATAAAATAGTAAATACTATTTTTATAATAATATTAAAAAAATTATAAGAAAAATAATAATAAAATAAAATAATGAATAATGATAATTTAAATGAAACTAATATAATAAATAATAATAATAACAAAAGAAAATTCTGATAATAAATAATAATTATATTAATAAAATTAAAATATATAAAATAATATTATTATTAAAAAAAATTATTAAAATAAATAATAACAAAAATAATGATAAAATAAAATCAATTTAAATAATAAATTTAAAAAGAATGTAAATGATAAATGTATAAAGAAATCTGAAAGAAAATCTCGCCAAATGACACTCACGTTAGTCTTGTCACCGTGACTGGGCTGGCCGTCCTGTGGCTTCGGCTTTAAATGGTACTGAACCTCTCCATTCGTATGACTGATGGCATAGATTCGCTTTTCATCTGAACTCATGGCCAAGTTTTCGGCATGTACAGCCAACGATTCTGGATAGATACATTTTTCGATGAATAAAAACCTGAGAACAGATGAGTTGTCTTTACCATTTTTGCTGGGATCCTTCATTAATTTCGAGGACGACAGCTTGACCAGATTTTGCAATGAGATTCGAGCAGTATCAGGTTTCAGCAATGCCAAAAGTAACGGACTGATAATTTTGTGAGCGTGACCGTCTTGAAACGCCTTTTCCAACCAACTTAAACACAAAGTTCGTAACGCATCGAATCCATGACTGGAATCACTGGAATGATCCAAGCTGTCGAGCAGTACCAGAACGCATCTATGAGAAAGAAAGTACTAAAGAATGAAAATAAAATGAAAGTAAAGAGGACTTTCAGATCTTTTTGGAAGGTGTGCATAGGATTTTTGAAATATAAAACAAATATCAGAGATCAGAAATATCAATTATTTAACATTATTATTATTATTATTATTATTATTATCATTATTTTTATAATATAAATAAAATAATATAAATAAATTATAAAAATAATATAATTTAATTTAATTAATAATATAATTAATTAATAATATAATTTAATTAAATTAAATAAAAAAGAAATCAAATAAGTTTAACTAAAAAAATTTAAAAATTATTAATAAACATTAATTAATAACTTAATTAATAATTAATAATGATATAAAAATTAAATAATAAAAAATTAAATTTAAATAGATAAGGAAAATTAATTTTAAAAATTAAATATCACCAAAAAATTAAATAAGATTATAATTAAATTTTAAAAAATTAAATAATAAAGATAATTAAATAAGAAAAATTAATTATATATAGAAATGAAAAATTTTAAAAAATTAAAATTAAATTATAATAACAAAGTTCAGTACAAAAAAGTAAAAATATAAAAAAATTCATTATATGTTAAATTTAAGTTAACTTTTTTCATCGTTTTCTGCCAAATTAATATTGATATTTACACATCATTTTTGATGTTCACGGTTGAGTGTCCAAAAAAGGTTGTATGTGAAAACCTGTGAAGCTGCTGCAAACTACCAATTTAAACAAAGTTATTATTTTTCAGCCTGATTTCAAAACCTGGACCAGTACCCGTCATTTGTTTATCGTTTTACATAGCGTATGAAAGATTTTTTATTGAAACTTGTTCGTAAAATTAAGTTTTTTAATAAAAAATATATTGGAAAATTAAATATAATATGAAAAAGTTAATTAACAAACTAAACTAATAATATAAATATTAGAATAAATAATAATTATTAGTAATATTAATAATAAAAATAAGACAAAAAATATTTTATAAAAATAAAATAAATATTAATTAATATTGATAAATTATAATTAATTTATCACTATTTTTAAAAAAAATATTTTAAAAATTCAAAATAATAATAATAATAATCATTTAAAATATCTGTATATTTTAATTAAAAATAATAAAAAAATAACTATAATAAATAAATTGTATTAAATATTAATAAAATAATAATTTATTATGTATTTATAATAAAAATAAAATTTGGAAAATAATTATTAATTAATAAATTTAATTATTTTAATATATTTATTTCATACTTGTAGAATATTTTAGTATAAAAAATGCATTAAAAAATTGCATTACTTATCAAAAGTTCTGATACTTCCGCCATTGAACAAGAAACTGGAAGGATCATTAAATGGTAAGACCTCTTGTTTTGCCAGTAACTGCCACAAAAGAATAAACCGTCGATGGGAATCCAGACATTCCTCCAGATTGTCCGTCAACATTTTCTGTAACATCAGCTCTTCACAAATGCTGGCAGTTGGGGCGGTCTTGTGTAACCTATTGATCAGATCGACCGTCACCTGGTGGCACTGAGGATGACTGGTGGAAAGGAAGTCCCATAGTGAAAGGCCGGCAAGCTATATAACAAAACACAACAAAATCAGTCATGCATCAACAGAACTCGTTTTTAATTACAGACGTCTTCAGAGATGCTTGCCACAGCAAGATTACCAATAATATAAAGCCAAACTCAAAATCGATAACTTCCTATTGATTTTTAAAGATGTGCATAGATTTTATCAATTTAAAGTTATGGGTTTTCAATTACCAATTAATTAAAATAATGATATTATTATTATTAATTTATTTGAACAAAAAAAGGTTAATAACAAGTGATGCATAAAAGGTGCACAACTTGTATCTGTCTGAACTTGGTATTTATGCATCACACTTTAATGGCCTGCTATTCCTGTAGCAATGCAGATTGTATTCAGATGATATCCACATATGATAACCTAAAATTCTTTTGTTTATTCTGGCTTTGTACGTGAAGAAGCTGATAAGCATTTCATAGCGTGAATATATGTAGACCCGTCGAAAACGTTTGGTCATTTCTTGAATCAAGTGTATATGGCGATGGATGGGAAGCACAAAACACCGATCAGCTCAAACTTGGGATCTGTGACGTTAAAAACAACTGACACCAGACCACCTTCGCGATTTGGATGCCATGATACACAGACTGGAATTTGTTGCCAATACGGACCATAGCCGGTGCTGTGAGTATGATAGTATAGTTGTGGCTTGATACACTTGTGTTAAAATAAATATCTTTTTGATTTACTATTTTAAATACATTAAAAATTGTGCACTTTTTATGCATCACCCGTTTTATAAATTCTGACAATAATTAATTTTAAAAAGCTTACCGTGAAGAAATTTGTTTCCTTATCCAGCTCAGCGATCACGTCCTCTGAAAGCAGTGGTAAAATGATATTTATGTTGGAGAATTGGGCCTGCTGATCTCTGGTGGAACTGGCCGATTGGCTTGGAGATTCGTGACTTTCCCTGTTTTCGCTGATCGACGATAACGTTCTGCCTTTGGCTATGATATGCTTTTTGATGGTGTTCGATTTGGTGTTTGTATTCTGGTTTTTGTGTCCGTAAACAAGTCTCGACGCATAGATCAGATCTAGGATGGTAGACATGGAAATGGACTTGAGCAGGAAGTTGTTGATAAAGCAAGCAGATGTTATCAGACAGCCAAACCATTGACAAACTTTGTGATTGTTGACAGTGGCTAAAAGTTCAGGATTAAGATATTGATCGTAAGGGAAAAATCCCAAGAGATTGTCTTACAGTTGATTTTTTTAATCTGCTCGTCATGACAACTGAGCTCATTGTCACTGGCAAAGTAAAGGGGATAAGAGGTCATTTCAACAAGCAACTGACATATGTCATGGTACACTTCAATGACCGTTGAATCGACGGATAGTGAGAGGCTTAAGCTGTTGTAGAGAATGGCTACTTTATCGATTCTTGTCGATCGAAATTTTTTAGGACTTTGGAAGAACAAACTATTTACACAATCTGAAATCTAAATGTGGGTTGGTATTAAAATGAAACTAATTCATTTGTACTTGTTATCTTATCTTAAAACTGTTATAATTATTCTCTTTTTTAGTTTTAAATAATATTATCCAATGAATAATAATGATAATAATAATAG
>JBBMKC010253935.1:0-20406 GCA_037834085.1 Bipalium vagum | reverse complement strand
TAAATTAAACATTAATTAGATATTTAAAAGTTAATATACTTATAATATTTCTATGTAAAGAAAATTTGTAAAAAAAAACGCGAGTTATTATGACTCACCCTAATATTATGAAATATAAAAACTTCCAGAATTTTAATTGATTTAAAACAGCTGACATAAAGAGGTTTAACTTTATTTATCATCATATTTCGTATATGTTTCTTCAATTTCAGATAATAGAAATGGGAGACAATGATAATCTGGAAAATTAATGAATTTTTAAAAAATATGTGATTCTTATTTATATTTAAAAAATTAAATTATTTAATATTCGACACGAATGGGGAAAAACGTGTATGAGGCAATATACGTATAATGGGAGAAGAAAGTATGTGACCCTTTATCTTAAATAACTCGTTTTACACATGGCAAGGAATATTGTACATGTCAACATTAAGAAAAGTAAAAAGGTTTTATTATTAATCACACACAAAACATAATGAAAGAATTTCTAGATTAAGAAAGAAATTAATTGGTTAAAATGAAATTATTTTATTATAATAATAAAATACAATTATATAATATTGGGATTTGCTTTTACAAAGAAAATTTTTTCAGTAAAATAAAACTTTTTAGGAATGGAATGACGAAAGACTTCACTGGAATCCCGACGATTATGATGGTCTAAAAACTTTAAGAATGCCATGTGAAAAACTCTGGTTACCAGATATTGTCCTTTATAATAGGTAAATTGTCTGTTTAATTCCATAATATTGAGAATTTTTATTTATATTTTAATCTAATTAATTTTACAATTTTGTTTTGATTGAGCTTTCCAGAAATGTTCCTTATTTATTTAACATTTTAAAAAATTCATTTATAGTGGTCAACATAATTATTTATACCAATAGTTTTCTTAGGCAAATTTAAGGGATTTTCTGTTGGGTTCAATTTTTAAAATATAATTGTAATTATTTTGTAAATATTTATATATAGGGGGTCTCCAAAAATGTATACACACTTCATTGATAGTGTAAACTAACCTCGGTATGTTGCATTTCATATGCCAGCGCTCCAAAGTTCGCTAAACAGAATTTTTTAAGACTCAATTTTTTAACCTCAAGACTTGCTTGTCTCACAGATCTTTTGGGCTTTGATTAAAAAATTCCAGTATTCTTTCTTTCTTTGTGGTACTTATCGATATCCTCCGTCTTCCAGAACGGTTCTTGTTGACAATATTAATAATTCCATCTTTTTTCGAATTTATCCTTATTCGACTGAAATTCTATCTGAAATACTATCTGAAATTCTTTTTTGAACAGGGTCTGTCCCTCTTTTATGTTTTAAAACTTAAAGTAATTTTTGATAATAAATTCTCGCTTCTCAAAGTTCAATCTATCTTTCGTGATTCAACCTTTAAGAATAAATTTTTAGGTTTAAAATAACGGTAATTTCTTACCAGTTATTGGAGTATTTAAACAAACTATAAAAAAGTAATAATTACTAATAATTATTAAATGATTTATATTTAAGGTGTGTATACATTTTTGAGACACCCTGTATATTTCTGAATTGAAAATATATTTAATTGTAAATTATTCCGTAATATCGAAAAGAGATAATAAAGAACATAATTTTTATACACAAAAATGTGTTATGTGAAGATAAACATGATATATAAAAACATTGATATATAATTATATTTCCTTTGCTTCAAAATTAATAATTTAATTTAATTTATTAATAATAATTTTATTTTTATTATAAATTTCGAATTAATGCTATCTTTTTATAGTTTTAATTATAATTTTTACACTGCGTTTAATTTACAATTTTTATTATACTAAATCCAAAATCAGTAATATGTTTCTGATTTTAGATTTTCACAAACAGTATATTTATATATTTATTAAATTATAACAACTTTTTGTGTAATTCAAATAATCACGTTGTGTTCACAAAATATTTAATTAAATTTTTAATTAAAATTAATTAATAATTAATAATTTTTTTAAAAATTTACTCACAAATAACGACACGAGAATCTTCAATTATTGCTTCTAATCCCCAGTAATGTGAAGTTGTTAATCAAATTTATTTGTATTTAAGCTACGAATAATAAGATAAGGAAGAAAATCCAAGGATTAAATGTCTGAAGAAAATAAAAACTATTTCACCTATATCATGAAGTATTATTTCATAATTCTCCAGTTTGATAAAAGAAGTAAATAAAGAATTGTTTAAAAACACATTTTGAGAAAAACCATTGTAAAGATAAATGCATATCCCCATTAAATCTTTAGGACATTGTAGAAATAAAAATTTTAAAAGAGAATATCTTTGAAAAAATGAGATAAGAATATCAGGACAAAAATAATATATTATAAATTCGACTTTTTAAATAATGAAATAACAAGTTTATATAATATAACAAGACTTAAGTACTACAAATAAATTTTAAATAATAATAATGAAAGGATTTGTAATAAAAATGGAGAGTTTTTATTCGTTAATTATTTTTATTAATTATTTTATTTTTGTAAATAATCTGTAATCTATATAAAAGAATCATTAAAGAAAAATCGTTAATCCTTTAGTTAAGAAGCGTAAAATATTTTAAAGTATCAAACATCTGATATCCAAATGTTACTATGTATAATTTTTTATTTCGTCTGGCGTGAACGTCATAAGAACAGTTCGACATTTTAAACCTTTATTTGGTGTCTTATTCGCCATTACACCCCTTGGATTGTATATCCTTACATTAAATACAGCTTTCATTCAAATATTTTGGTCATGTTTCTTCTATGACATCCTGGAAACTAATGTCAATTTTACTCTGCTTAACTAAGGGATTATCAAAAAATCTTTTCAATTTTGTCTCTTTCTCTGTTTTTTTAAAAATAATTTTAATATTTTATTAATTATTTTATAATTAATTTATTATTATATATTTTATTGTCATTTTATAAAATTAATTTTTTCATATTTTTAGTGCTGATGATTTCACTTCTGGATATATGCAGAGTAAAGCTATGATTAATTATGAAGGAAATATCTTTTGGCCTCCTCCGGCCAGATTTAGGTCAACATGCAAAATTGATATTACTTATTTTCCTTTTGATGATCAATCTTGTTCTATGAAATTTGGATCGTGGACATATGATGGTACTCAACTGGATATTATCAAAAGGTAAAATTAAAATTCTAGGTTTAAACTCTAAGTTATTATTTTATTTTTTTACATAACAGATCCGAATACTCAAACAAATTATAATTATCAAACCATCTGTATTCCCCATTAATATTATTTATAAAATATATACATTTTTCAAAATTATTAAATTCCTTAAAACCCCTTTATAATGTCTACTATAAAATTATCATCACTTTCTTTTATTGATTATATCTGGATACGAATTATTGATCCCAATGGCTTTAATGTTTTCCACCTTACATCCTGCCACCCTTTTTCTGTTTAGGCAGTCATTGGAGAAACATGATTGATCCCCACCTAAACAATCTATGAAACGAATAAAATAACCTGAAATGTGTTTAAAATATTTACTTTAAAGTAGTCAATAAAGTTTTCATATACCCATATATATAAAAATTTCAAATTTTATAAATTGACTGAGACCAATGCATCCATGGAGTAGATATAAATCCAGACTCGTAGAGAAAAATAGATGACACTAAGATGAAAAATTTTATTTAAGAAAATGAATTATATAGGAAGACTCAACCATTTTTTTCTATGATTACTTTCTGCCTCAAAGCACGTTATTCATCGATTTACTATTGAAAAGAGACTATTTTAAAAGATACATGGTTTGCATTGAAAAATTCTTGCACTTGTCTTGTGAGATCTTTTTTCCTGTCATTATTTCAAGTGATTAAGCAGAAAATATCAATACAAAATACATTGGGTTTAAGAGAATTGAGAAAGCAAAGATCAATGTGTGAAATATTGATTTTAATATTATTATTATAATAAATATTTTGTGAAAAAGTAAATTTTAGATAATTAATTTATAACTTTAATTTTTTAACTAAAATTAAAATATTGTCTGAGATTATCATCATCTATTAGTAACCTACAAAGCTACCGCCGTTTTTAAAGCCAAAAGCAAAGTTTTAATCATATAAATAAACTTCATTGAATCAAATGTCTCGTTTTTTTCGACACCTTTCGTCATTTATCTGGTAAATTCAAAATGCCATCACTTTTAAATTTCTGATAATAAAACTACACAATGAACTTTTCAAAGTCTTCTGTTCAAATCATACGAGCTTCATTGATAAAATTCTGCAGAAACAGAAATAAATGTTAGTCCCCAAGTATTAGATCCAAACAACACGCTGGATGCATCAAAAGTTCAAACTCAAGCTTGTTCAATTTTTTGAGAGCCATTAGAGATGTGTTTGAGAGAGCGATGTCATGATGAAACGCAATGTTCTTTATGTTCAATAATTCAAATCAGCTATTTTTCAATGCTTGAATTAATCTTTCAAATTGCTGACGGTGGAATATATAATCAATTGTTTGACCTAGTTTCAGCAGCTCATAATTCACGATTACTTTCAAACTCAGGAAACATATAATATCATCTTTCTTGGAAAAAAATCTTGGCTTTGCAAGCTTTTTTGAACTAGATTTTCTCACACTAATATCATGCATGATTCCTTTTCTTTTACTGTTATCATATTTATAAGAAATGATGCAAGCTCACTGCGTTTCAAAAACGATACGCAAATATAAATTATGCTGATTAAATTTAAAGAATTAATAAATTTATTAGAATTTATATATTATTTTCATAATTTCGTCATCATTATATACGATTAGTGGAACAGAAAGAGGTGCATTTATTAACTCAAAGTTGTCTTGACGAAAGCGTGAGGACCACTTCCGCTCCGTTCTTCTTGATATAGTATCAGACCCATAAACGGCATGAATACGATTTTCTTCTTTACTTTGAATTTCTGCGAAATCTTTTATTCGAATAAACAAATAAAATTAATATAATTTTTAAATAATTATTTATTCTGAGGATTTGATTTTGCTAATAAACTTCTAAAAATTTATTTTCACAAGACTGTGTATGATGAAAACGGTGGGTACTTTTTATGTTGCCTAATATAATGAGACTTGCTATTTATAATTTCAGTTAATATTTCTATTATAAATTATGAAAACTTCTTATTAGGATTTTTTAGACAAGACAAGGTGGACACTTCTAACTATGTGCATAGTGGAGAATGGCAATTGATAAGTGTTCAAGCCAAGAGAAATGTGGTACTTATTAATGATTTTAATTAATTTCTATAATATTTTAAGATAATTTTGATTTTATTTTTTTATCTCTCAGATCTTAGGACTTTTTCAAATATATTTGGTTTTTCTTTCTCAATATTAAAAATCAAATGTTCAGTATCCCAGAATGGGTACTTCATTTTTAACTATGAACATTTTATGGTGCCAGTGCAGGATATGTTGTTAATAATAGCGGGAAACATATTTCCCGGTTCAGCCTTGTTTTCAGATACATTGTGAGCTTATAGAAACACGCATAAAATGAAAATGACACATCTGACAGTTAATCACTCAAACTTTGTGAATCCAGAAAGTGAAGTCCATATTGAAAAACCTTAAAGATCTTTGAAAGCTGCTAAAGAACAGAATAAGCGGCAAAATAGCTCATATGCATATGTTTAAAAGTTATTTATGTGAATATATGTGGTAGAGAAAGATAAAGATACAGGCAGAATTTGTTGATGTGTAGACTCTTGTATTAGGTTGTAAATCATTAATGGTTTATTTTAAATTTGAACTTTAAATGAAGAAATCACAGCTTAAAAAAATTTTATTTATCAAAATAAAAAATTTTCGGGGGTGACTGTCTGACCACATTTCAAGAATTTATAATGAATGAAATCAGTGGAACACTACCAACAGTCACCAAAATCTTTCGTTGGTGCAACTTAAGTTTAAGAAGTTCGTGTCGATCTAACCATGCTGAGAACGTCTGCGGTGTTGTATAGAATCCATTTATCATTACATGCCACAATGAGGTCGAGAAAAGGTTTCTTTTAGTTGTACAAAAGAAGTATGAGGACATCATTTTTGCTTTTCTGTCAAATCGTGGTGAACCCATTTTTTGATTTTTTTTACTTTCCTATTTCTCGCAAATAGTTGGAAACCGTCATAGCTGAAACACCTTACACATAGCTAAGCTTTCGAACAGTTGTACGCAGATCAGTCTTAACCAATGTCTTCAAAACCTCATTGAAGATGGAAGATTTTCGACCACGACCATCTTTACCTTAAACATTTTTATCTGCATCGCTTCTCAAATAAGCGGTTCAGATTTCGAGAGGTTTCTGCAATATCACCTCCCATTATGTAATCATAAAGGAATACTGCTCTAATTAGGATGTCGTCCATTTCGTTTTCAAATGCTTAATAAATTTTAGATCATGTTTCGGATCATGTTTAGTTTTCAATCCACTTGTGTTAGATAAAATACTTGATCAAATACAGTGAGTTATAAAAAAACTTGTCATCAATGGGTTGGAAAAAATATGGATTGAAAACTAAACATGATCTAATTTTTCTTTATTAAAAATTATTGTTGAGATATTAAAAAAAATATTAACAAAAAAAATGGTTGATGCATTAAAATAAAAAATTCATTATTGAATTGTGATTTTCTTAATTTTACAAATAGCAAGCTTTGTAACATATCATCTCGTTTATTCTATCATAAACTTTGGTAAAAACTAAAATAACTATAAATTTATGTAGAGGAGTTATGAAGATTCAATGGATTTTCTCAAGGTCATTAAGTTGATCTAAACAACCTTGAGTTAAATTTAATTATAAAAAATTATTAATGAAATATACAGGGTTATGCAGAAATATATAGAAAATTATTCAAAATATATAGAAAATTATTCAAAATATATAGAAAAATATTCAGAAATATATAGAAAATTTTTCAGAAATATATAATGGAAATGTACACTAAATAAATTATTGTCTCGCCAAGGTTTTTCTATAAACCGCCTCATGTTGCGAAAATAATCACTTAAATCTATATCGTTATGCATGAGTACTTGAGTAATCAATCTTCCTGATCTATAATGGTTCTCATAAAGGATGATACAGTATTTGCGAATTTTAGCTGATGCAAGTATGGTATTTGGAATAGATTTATATATATTTTTTTGCATAGAATTACATATATTTTGAATATTTTTCTATATATTTCTGCATAAACCTGTAATTTCATTTTAAAAATACTATTGTATTTATAATATTTATTAGGTATAGGAATTAGCTCCCATCGTTTTGCTATAGATTAATTATTATTAATGTCGTGTATTTGTCATAGAAAATAAAACTAAAAAGTAATATTGTAATATCCATATATCACATCACTCAATAAGTCCACGGTCTGACACATTTATGACATTTTTGTCAAACCTACATGATTTTAAGGTAGTACTAATCTTCAATCAATGTGTGTCAAATTTTTATTGTAATCTGATAAATTTATTTATTGATTACATTTTTCTTAGTCAAACTAGTTTAGTTAATTTCAAAAAATGGATATCAAGGAATTTTGTTTGTTGATAAAACAGTTTTTTGACTGAAAAAAATACCGTTGGAGCCAAACAGTGGCTTGATATTCATTATGGGGACTCTCCAACAGGGATGCTGACTGGTATGCTGAGTTTAAATGCAGCCGTACAAGCACCGATGATGCCGAACGCTCTTTTTGTCTAAAATCGGTTGTTAATCCAGAAAACATAAAAAAGTCCCAAGACCGTAAAAGTAAATTGCTTGAAATATCTTACATCTTGAAGATATCAGGTAGTGCTTTTTCAATTTTACACGAAAATTTAGGCATGCACAAGTTGCTTTCAAAGTGGATGCTGTGTTTTCTCACATCGGACCAGAAACAACAACGATTCGAAGATTCACAGCGCTGTTTGGAACTGTTTAGGCGAAATAAAAATGATTTTTTGCTTCGGTATGTTACAATGGGTGAAACATGGATCCACCACGCTTCAAAAGACTAATATTTCGTTAACCGCGGAATCCGTTTTTGAGCGAAAGATAGTCAAAAGTTGTAGCTGCCAACGGAAATTATTTTGACTGAAATAAATGTTTTGTTACTTTTAAATAAGCGACTTTATTTTCATAAAAAATACGATGGGAATTAATTCTTATACCTAATATAATTAATATCAAAGTTCTCTTTTGTAACGGAATTTTATATCTGTACATTCAAAAATTGTCCAGCTATTTTGCAAAGCTTAAAATAAAAATAATATCATAATTGTGATAAATTTAATTTAATTCTTTAGATTTAGTAATTTTATTTTAATATATTAAATAATTATAATTTTTATATTTTAATATTTTATTGATTAATTAAGTAACATTATTTTGGCAACCATTTTTTTCTCTCACTTGATTTTATTTTAATTTATTTATTTTAATTATGTAGAAAAAATACCAAACTTTAAAAATATACCACACGAACTCAACACAAATTTTACAACTTAAATCATTAATTCTAAACAGATTTTCAAATATTTGCGAAAAATATGAAATAATAATTATCAACCAATTAAATTTAATTATAAAAATATGTTATTATTTTAACAAATTAGATAACCGTTTTTCTCTATTGAACTGAAAATATTAAATATTTCTTGAAACAAATCTCTTTCATGAGTGATAGAAATCGATTCTACATAACTCATATTTGAAATAATATTTGGAATTTGTTTGATTAACTCCAGTTTAGTTTTAGATAATTAAAACTTAAAATAATTAAAACAATTGGATTTTTGGATTGTGAATTATTGTTAAATTTTAAATAAATCGAGAAAATAAATTATCTTTTTTACACCACTTATAAAAATTACTTTATAATGATTATGATACACATGTTATAATTATGTTCCGTTAGTATTAAAATCTTACTATTTTACAATTAATAAAAGATATTTATATTAGGTAAGTCATAAAGTTCCCTGATTTTTATTACTAATATCTAAATTACTAATATTTATTGTGTAATATCACAAAATTTCATTTTACAAATTTTTAAATTTAAATTTATCATAAATCAATCATAAAATCGCCATTATTTTTACTATAGCCTGCCACTTGTCAACCAAGCATTTCATCCATTTTTCAAAGAACGAGAAAGATTTAGAGGCAATAAATGATTGGATCTCCTTTTTGAAATCTTTTTCCAGAAAAGAAGTGCTGCAAAGATCTGAAGAGATGAAAATCTGTTGGAGCAATGTCTGGGTTATATGGTGGGTGAGCCATAACTTCTCATCCTAAGTCTTTAATTTTTTAGATGTGATCTTCGAGGTGTCCTGATGAAAAATGACCTTTTCTGATGACTAAAACTGGACGAATTTCAACCGAGTTCTCATTTAATTTTTCCAATTGATCACAGTATTTGTTGCCATCAATTGTCTGATTTGATTCGAGAAATTCCCAATAGGTTACCCCATGACAATCCCACCAAATGCAAAGCATAGCTTTTTTAGGATGAAGTCCTAGTTTTGGTGTTGGCATCGTGGTTTCACCTGGAAATAACCATTGCTTTTGTCTTTTGGGATTGTGGTACTGAATTCAGTCAATTCGTTAAAGAAATGGATCACTGTTGTTCTTCAGAATCAGTGTTGACAAACAGATAGTCTAACAGATTTATTTTTTTCGGTCAATTCATGGGATACCCAGACACCTGCCTTATATGACTTTCCAATCATATGTAAGTTAGTCTAAACTGTAGTAGGACTACAGCCGAGGGTTTTGACATTTGTTCAGTCGTTAATCGTTGGTCGCTTCTTATGAGTTCTTCCAATAATACGTCGTCAGTCGTTGGTAGACGTCCACTTCTTTTATGGTCATTGAGGTTGAAGTCACCAAAACTGAATCTTGCAAACCATTCTTGTGCTTGGCGAATATTAATAGCTCCTTTATTCATGTCATTATTATTAGAGGGAGCTAGTGTGGCGGTAGATCCACGGAGATATTCGTACAGGAGCCAATTTCGTACATTTTGCTTAGTCGGGACAAATGTAGCCACTGAATTATAAAAATTATAATCTAAAAAATAAATATGATTTATTATACTTTAAATATTGCGCTTCAAATATTTTTATATCAATATTATTAAAACAACAATAAAATTGTCAATATTTAGAAATTAATTTTAAAAATTAGAAAAACGAGGTTACTTTCTGATTCACCTAATACATTTATAATTTTTTTTTCATATTAAATATATTATATTATTTATATATTATTGATTTGTTCAATTTATTATCCATTTTTAAATATTTATTATAATATATAATATTTATTATGTTAAATATTATTATTATTATTATTATTATGTTATTTAATTTATATAATATTTTATATTACATTTTATTATTTTATTATATTATATTTTTTAATAATTATCCATTTATATCTATAATTTATTTATACATTTACACCAAATTTTGCAATTTTATTATTTATATTATTAAAATTTTTATTTTATATCAAATTGAAAAAAAATAATTTCCGTATGACAATTTTCAGTTGTAAATTTATATTAATTAGTTAAGAATTTTTCCAGACTCATTAAACGGTATTATTTATAATATATATCGAAGGCAGAAAGTGTTATTTATCATAATTAATAAAAAGATTTTTAAATTTCTTTTTAATTTTTTAAAAAAATTTACAAACGAAAACATTTGTTATCCTAACAATTGTTACCTAACAAAAAATATTTTAATATATTAATAATTAATATTATTAACTTTTAAAACTCCAATCTAATTAAATCTTGATTAGCAAATTGAATAAACTATTATTTTTGTATAATTTATTTTTTAATATTTTCGATTTTTAATTACTTGTTCCTGTCTAGGTTGTCTACCCTTGTTGCAATGAAACTTACCCTGATATTACGTTTACAATTTCCATGAGAAGACGCACATTATATTATTTATTCAACATCATACTTCCGTGTTTATGGTTAACCGTTCTCAGTCTTCTCAGTTTTTGGCTACCACCTGATTCAGGTGAAAAAATAACTTTGGGAATAACAGTATTATTGGCATTTTCCGTTTTCATGCTCCTTATTGCAGAGAAAATGCCAGCAACAAGTGAATTTGTTCCTCTAATAGGTAACTAGAACTTTGTGTTGAACGTCTTTTCTAATATGAAAAACCTTTATTAAGGTATCTATTTGACTGTCATCATGGCAACAACATCTTTGTCAATAGTATTGACAGTGCTGGTGTTACATATCCACCATATTGGTCCTAATCATAAATCGATACCACCTCAATTAAGACATATATTTTTTGATAAATTAGCTCCCCTGCTTGGTATGACTACAGTTCGTCGATATAAGCTTCGAAAAAGAAATAATGAAACCATCAACGGGGCTCAGTTTTCCATGTCATATACAGATAAGTTCCTGTCTAAAGAATTTTTAACCGAAGAAAAGATTCCTAATTATATAGGCAAAGAAAACTCAGCTTCGACTTCAAATCCTCATATATTGTGTGAAAAAACCGATTACAATGTATCAAAAATAACAATGTTTGACTGTGTAAATTCTAACTCAGATAATAGTGCTGATCACCTGGTATTGGAAAACAAAAGTAATGATTACTCCAATACCTTTTCGTGTAGCAGTACACCACCAATAAAGAAAAACGGCAACAAACTTGATTTCTTAAATGGACTAAGTGATACTGTTATCAATGATCGTAATATATTAAGCCAAAATACAATCAATCAGTATTCTGAGATCATTCAACATTTGCATCATCTGATTGAAAAGCAACAGGAGGATGAGCAAGACCAAGAAATGATGATAGAATGGAAGGTTATGGCATATATCCTTGATCGATGTTTGTTCTGGATATTTGCTACGGTGGCCGGTTCAGCCACTATCATAATCTTATTGATCATGCCATTGTTTAAATAGTCTTTTCTTCATCAAAATCCAGGTGGTGGCCACATTAACTATTGTATTATCACCACTTAAATTAGACAGAAACATAACATAATTCAAATGATATAAATAAAATATTTTATAATAATTTTTATTCATTTTAAAACACTTTACAAACCCTTTTATTTTTCTATTTATTTTTAAGATAACATCACCATTGTTTCAGTTCATTTATAATTATTATTGTTTTAATTACTAGATATATGTTATGCTATTATTTTACTATGAACGCTGTCGTAACACTTAGCTCATAAAGTTTATTGACTCCTTCACTTTTGTCAAAACGTGTCGCAAATGAATGAATCAAAAGAACTACAAACTACACTTTATTATCAAAATAACAATAACAAACACAATGTCTCGAGTGATCAAATTGAACTTCTAATTAAATGTCAGCCGTTACACAATCAAATAACTCTACAAAATCAAAAAAAAATAAAATAAAAATTAATAAATAATTAAATACTCTTAAATCACAATGTTAATTAAATGACTTAATTAAAGATTAATTTAAAACAGAAAATTTAAAAACAAAGAAAAATAATCCTCTCACCAATCTGTCGACGACAGGTTTAAAGGGTGGTTTGCTGAGCCCAATCCAATTCACTCAGAAACTCCCTAACAGCACAGGACCCGTCGTAAGCTCCTGTCGCATAGAGGACATAAAGATTGATATACCAAGTAACATTTGAACTTCTTCTGAAGTAGCTCTCTTAGATAGTTTTGTGATTTCCTTCGAAGAATTTGTAGTAATCCACTGCGGATTTCAACTCGACTA
The DNA here is from genome assembly GCA_037834085.1 of Bipalium vagum. Lineage (NCBI taxonomy): Eukaryota > Metazoa > Platyhelminthes > Tricladida > Geoplanidae > Bipalium > Bipalium vagum. The sequence goes on along the minus strand of JBBMKC010253935.1, from coordinate 7,590 downwards.
ATCAGTCGTAGACCAGCTTGATTAATGGTAACTCTTTAATTCTAAACCGGTCCTTCCTTGCTGGCCTTGATCTAATCTTGCTAATTTAGCTTCGCCATTGTCAAGATTAGTTTCCTTTCGGAAAATAATAGATTGCTTTTTTTGTTTTAATTAAGTTTGTACTTTTTAATTTATTATTATTATTATTATTATTATTATTATTATTATTATTATTATTATTATTATTTCACTTCTAACCATTTTGTGGTCTTAATAATTAATTTATAATAATTATAAATATTCTAGACCCTTTTGCGGTCTTTAACATATAATTTTTACAAGGATTAGCAGGAATGTGTCCTTGGCTAACCCAACATATAATTATTATAATTATAATTAACAAAATACTACCGCATGATTTGAATTACTTGCCATTTTTAATGTTATTTATTCTTTTGTTTTTCACAACGACCGTAACTAATTTAAACCCTAAAAAGATTAATTTTTTTATTTATATTTTAACTTTTTCACCCATAAATTTTCAACCAATTTTTGTTGATACCTTTGTACATAGTCTTCATATACTATAAATTTATATTTATAAAGAGTGTGAAAAAAAATGTGAGATAAAAATGCTTTCAATTTAAAACATTTTCGGATGTTTAATATCTCGGCATTTGTTTAAATAAATTAAAATAGTTCATATTTTATTAATAGATTTATTTCAATTTCTCTTATTATTTAAAATGACCTCAAAACCAGAGTTAAGAAAAGGTATATATATATATATATATATACAGTGTAATACTCTGTAACTTAAAGCCTTTCACCAAAAGCACGAGTGTCAAACCGGTTAACTTATAATGTAAATTTTAATATTTGACATCTTTTCTTTCAGATCAGTTATAATAAATTTTAAACTCGATTTTTTTAAAGATTATTTTTATTTAATTTTGTCTCCTCATGTTTTCATTAATCTACTCTTTCTATAACATTACATTTTTCATAATTTATCGGTTGTATATATCCGTTGTCTCTTTGAAATTTAATAATTTGATTTTTTTACTCTTAATTCATTTTTGTCCCACCTTCCGGTGGCTAATCTGAAGCATCTTAAGGAATTTTATTTGATCAATCTTCCCAAAATAGTTCTTCATCAATTTCTTCTATATTGAAGATCAGTCAAAGTTCCATTGTGATATCTCTTGTAAATGTTATCTCAGATCCGCTTTATAATCAGATTTCAATTGTATAAAGAAGCACAGGATTTATTTATTTCACTATTAAGCTCTGGGTATATTTTAAAAATATTGTAAATACAGTCAAATTAAAAAAATATAATTAATTAATATCTTGAGAAAATTTTATTCCTCGATTTTAATTAGGTAAAAATTACAAAAAATCATTTTAAAATATATTAATATAAAAATAAAACAATTTATCACAGGGACTTATTCCAGAAAGAAAAATTATAAATTTTGTTTTAATTATTAATGTTTAACCCATTGGAGCATTCTGATGTTGAACGTGTTACACTTTTTCTTGATAATAACCAACCACCACAAAAAATTAAACTGCACCTCAAAAATTATCCAGTTATCCTAAGCTAGTCGGCTTCGAACCGGGTCACCTTAATTCGACTTTTTGTTTCAAATGAGTAAAAATATCCTGTGTTTTAACGAACTAAGTAAAGGACCTAGTACATGATTCCAGATGACTTCTTCTTTAGCACTATTTATTTATCTTTTCAGACTAATTTTACGATTTGGTCAGGCTATTTTGCTTTGCTAACCTAAAGTAATCCTTAGGGTTACAAAATATACTCATCGAATCGAACAAAGACCATTTTTTTGACCGATGACACCCCATTGGTTTAGCTGGTAGGTTACGAAAGTCACCAAAACAGCAAACAATTCTCTCGAAGGTGTCCTATCAACAAACCAGGAATTACAAGGAAAGAATGTTGATGATGAAGACATCCTCAATCTCCATGCAGATGTTTTGCTACATATATATAACCCTTTTGAGACCGTTGGTCAAGAAAACTAAGGTACAGTTGGCTTCTGAACCAGCAAAATTATCTGTTAATACATCTATCAACACCAGCCTGACGTAAAAGATCCCACAATATATTACGTGAATTAATGTTTTCAAGAGCCATAATTCAGAAAAAATATACAACGTCCGGAACAATGTCGAAAATATCAATTTTTCTTAAGAATCAAGCCACTCAGTGTGATTACAAAAAACCTGAAACAACCCCTTAGCATAAAAGAGCAAGAATCCTGCGACATGTCCTTCTATCACATTTATGTATATTCAAGAAAAACGATAGATACTTTGCGAGTAACTCTACTAAACTCATTCATACGGACCCCACTCAAGCAATGGACCTTCATTACCGAAACTTTCTTAATATAACAAACTGTTTCTTTTCGACATAAGTTCTATTGTACTATATTACCAAAATTCTATTTTTTCCTGATCTGTAAATTTCAAGATTTAACTTCTCAAAAAATATTTTGTCTTCTAAATGAGATTGAGACAAACTAGACTCGTTTATTTTTGGCTTAAAATCACATTTAATGTAGCAAAAAGGGTATTGTATCAAATTAGTTAAGTCCACCAGCACGCATTGGAATGCTCTGGAATTCCTTTGATATTCTGAAATGATTTTTAAGACTTCTTTAATCCAATTTACTTAATTTTTTTAATTTTATTAATCCAATGCTCTGTAGATAATTAGGAAGGTGACTGAGGTCGGTTGTTTTAAAATCTCTTGAAATGATATCAACTTCAACATACTTCACCCTTCTTAATTATGACTTGAAAAATATTATTTTAACCCTTTACTTTCCTCATACCTAAGTCTATGTCAATTCATAACGCAAATAACAAAGGATACTAACATATTTGACCAAAGAACTTTAAAATACAAGAGTGAGTATAAAAAAGAAAGCCATTTTTGTGGAATACGAATCAAAAAAATGAAAAAATGCGTTATTTTTATAATTTTAGTAAAATTTTTCGTTTCATTATAAATTAAATATTATTATTAGTAACGAAATTTACCGTGAATCAATTTAATACCACCAACGAGTTGCTTACTATTTACAAAATCAGGTCAGTCCTTCAAGCCTACCACCCCTGAGGACTACATAGAAACTAACGTACACTGTACATATAATACACAAAAACGTACTACATACATTAATGCCAATTCAAAGCCACTCTCAGCTGTAAAAGGCTACGTTAAATATTTTTCATTAATCCTTCCGTCTTAATAATTAACAATGTTTGTTACACAAGACCACTGTTTTCAAGATGGTTAAATATGTTTTTATAACACCAAAAATGATGATGGTCTTATAAATATGACTAAAAATTGGAAAGCTACCATAAGAAACCAAAGTCCATCAACGCCATATTTATCATATATATTCTCAAAATAAATATCACCATTCCAAAGCATCTTTTGGACTTCGAAATCAATCATGCCTGATTAAAGTATTGACCCTGCAATCAGCAAATGTCGTTAATTTTGTTTTAATCTGATCCTTGATTTTTCCTCTTGAGCTTCGTTTTGAAAGATTGTATTAATATTTCTATCATTTTTAATGTTTATAAATTTGTTCCTCAACAAACATGAGATATCAGTTAAACGAGAGGTGAAGGTTGTGCTTTAACAATAATATAATTTGATTATTTCATCGCCAAAACTTTGTAAAGTATTGAAACCTCGTACTCCTATTCATCTTTTGAACAAAATTCAACAAATTAATAACCATATACTCATCTAAAATATACAAGCGAAGTAGATGTCGTCATTAAATTTACCAAACCATTTCCTGTTTGAATGTGGATCTCTTTTACTATGATAAGCACAAAATTACTCTTCAACCAATTCATTGGAGAACCCTTTCAAATTATAGAATAGTCTTTGACCTGAATTCTTTTGAGAGCATCAGGAAATAGATTTCATGAGATTTCCATACCTCTCTAATAAATAATTAATGGATATAGAAAATTCCCCGTTGACAAGAGAAACCGCTTTGTCAATTGCTATGTCCACAAAATTCCCATTGTAAATCAGACTTCCTCAATCAAATAGAAATCCTTTCCCATCTCTAAAGGTTTAACTGGATTGTTCAGAAAATAAGATTGTATTCTGAAAATTGTCCTTCAAAATGAGAAAAATAAAAAAAATTAAGATATAATAATATTCTTTTTTAATTTAATTTTTTTATATTGGAACAACAAAGTCTGATTATAGAAGAAAATGTATTCCTTTTGTTACTATTGATATATCTATGTATATATATACAGTGTTGGTAAAAAGTTCTGCATCACCACAAGAAAAATACAATTTTTAACATTAGAACAATTTTTGGCACAATATTGTATGAAATTTGTAGCAAACTTGACAAGGCCACACTTCAGATATTATATTAAAAGAAATAAATAATTTGTGCCGGCTAAAAGGTTGCTAAAATAATAAAAACACATTATCTACAATGATATATGCTTTGTTTATAAAATACAACACAAATTCAAATTTTGTTATTACAAAAGCTTTTTACAATAATATAGAAAAATAACATCTTTCTTTTAATATATAATAGGCCAGCCTTTGTTCTTTTATTACTAATTTACATAGTTTCGGTATTGAATCTACTAATTTCTTCAATTCAAGTTCTACGTTGCAATGATACCAGACATTACATAATGCTTCACTTAAATATTTTTTATTCTTTGGTTTACTTTTAGAAATAATATTGGCAACACTTTGCCACAGATTTTCGATTGAATTAAGATCGGGTGACTGCGCGGGTCAGTCCATTCTTTGAATACCATTGTCTTCTAAACAATTTTAAACTACTTTTGCCCTGTGGCATGGAGCATTTTCGTCTTGAAAAATAAAATTTTTGTCTTTAAAAAGGTCTTCCCTACTTGGTAGCATATTTGAGGTCAATACCTTAATATGGTTTGATCCAGTTATTGCCCCTGACAAGATATGCAATCTTTCAAGGCCAGTAGATGACAAGCAACTCCATCTCATTATTGAACCTGGATGCTTAATCGTTGGTAAAATACACTTCTGTGAAGATTCTTCGTTAGGAAAACGACGAACGAACGCATTTCAGCTGTGATTATTGATAATAAATGTAGATTCGTCACTAAACAAAACACCATTTCATCCTTCTGAAGTCCACATTCGTTGCATTTCTGTTAATAATGGATTTTTTCTAGGACGACAGCAACGAATTCAAAAACTTTGAAGCCTTTTCCTTACAGTTGAAGTGCACACTGTCACTCCTGTTGATTCAGACCATAACTTGGTTGAATCTGTAGAATTCAGACTTCTATCTGCCAAGAAGCACCTTCGTAAAATGACGGCGTCTCTTGAGGACGTTTTTTGGACGTTCAGCTCGACGTTTATCGTCTATTTTTCCGGTTTTACTGTATTTTTTAATTTTCCTAGTGAGGATTATTAATAATATTAAAAAATAATTTGTTGTTTAAATAATACGGTTGTCGGCAGATACATTGTTTTGAAATACATTTTGAAAGCGTATTTATTTTGTTTTTTATTTATTATTATTATTTTTTATTATTTATTGTTATTTTTATTATTTTTATTTTTATTTTTTATATAAAGGACATTTGTCTAGATTTTCGAAGACTAAACCTGGTAACGGAAAGACAGGCATTCCCTATGCCGAATGTAGATGACATGTTGGAAAGACTTAATGAAGCCGTTTATTTTAGCTCTATCGACCTCGAACAGGCTTACCAGCAGGTAGAATTGGATGAAGATTCGAAGGAGAAGACAGCATTCTCGGCGAAAACATGACAGTTCTGTATCAATCGCACCAGGTACATTCCAAGAATTGATGACCAAAATCCTGTGAGACATTCCATATGACATTCTAATACACTCTGAAGGCCTAGAAGAACATTACGAACGCTTAAATGAAGTGCTGATGAGAATCAAATCAGCAGGAATACGAATAAACCCAGACAAATGCTCATTTAAACAGAAAGAAATAACATTTTTGGGGCATATTATAAGCAATGACGGTGTGAAAGCCGACCCTACGAAAGTCGATGCTATAAAGAAATTTGAACACCCAAAGTGTTTAAAAACTCTCCGAAGTTTTCTAAGCCTTTGCAACTAATATTATCGGCGTTTCATCAATGGTTATGTAAACAAGGCTAGAGCATTAGAGGAACTTTGTGGACGGTACAAAGAGAAACTAATCTGGACAGAAGCGTGCAGTACAGCCTTCTCAGAGATGAAAACAGCCCTTACAAATCCACTGGTGCTAAGTTACCCAGACATACGAAGAGAATTTAGTCTAGATACGTATGCCAGCTTTGATACGATTGGAGCAGTGCTGGCCCAGAAAGACAATAAAGGTAAGGAAAGAGTTATTGCATATGGATCCCATACAATGTCCGTCCACGAAAGAGGATATTGCATTACCCGAAAGGAGCTCTTATCAATTTACTATTTCTGCAATCATTTCAAACACTATCTCTATGGTAAAAGATTCATATTAAGAACATATTACAAAGCCATTACATTAAAAAATAATTAAAACTTATATATTCTTCATCTGTATGATGAAGTAATTTAATATTTTCATTAGGATTTTTGTTAATAAATCTACAAAGAATAAGTGATTATCATATTTTGAACCATTATGAAAATAAAATGGAATAAAGAAATTTCTTAAAGATTTATCATTTGTGATTACAGGTATTGTGAGCTGCTCCTCTATAATTTTCATTTAAGCGATCATGATCTTTAATCTTTTCTGATTTTGATTCAATATTTTTATTACAATAATAACATCTTTTTGATTTATTCAGTTTATTTCATCTTGTTCTGTCATAATAATTGGAATGTTTGTATTTTTTATTATATCAGCTAATTTAATATTAATATTTTGTAAAAATTCTAAAAAATTATTAATTATATTTTGTCCATAAAATTCATGATATTGTGATATCATGATTAAAATTAAATGTTCATAATTACTTTTTAAATAAACACCTAATGATAATGGTTTTTGATGTATTTCATTGCTTTGCAACTCCAACTCATTATCAGATTTTATTAAATTAAAGGTTTCGAAATCACCATATAATACAAATGGTATTTTATTCATAAAATGAAAATTGTTATACTCGCAATATTCTTTATCATGTAAAGTAGCTTTTGATTATTTGTGTTCTTGACACAACTTTATATGTTCATTTATAAGATTTAACTGTCTACATGAATTGAAACATTTTAAACAAAGATGGTTACTATGATTATTATTGTTGGCGCAAACCTGCCCCTTAGCGTATCTGACCTTACTAAGGTTGCTGTGGGCTTAACTATTGAGCTCGCACCCAAAAGCACAAAAAAAATTCTCTTAAAATATATTAATAAAATGAGGGTGTGATCCTTTTAATTACAGCAACAAACTTCAACAGGCAGTCACCTCAAACAAACTGCAACAATCGGCAGTCAAACAAAAATAAACAAACTGCACAGGCAGTCACTTATCAACACTCCAACAAACAAACTGCAAGGCAGTCACTCTTAATTAAAAAGCT
>JBBMKC010253927.1:0-10200 GCA_037834085.1 Bipalium vagum | reverse complement strand
CTAAAACTTTTATTAAAATTAATTAAATTATACAATTTTTTAAAAACGATTTAAATTTATTAAAATAATTAAAAAAAACCTTAAGGATTAAATTTATTATTATTATATTACTTTAAAAATTATTTTAAAAATATATTTATTATTTATTATTTAATATTAATTAAAATTTAATCCTTACATGGTGAAAATAAAATATAACATTTTTTTGAAATCTGTAAAAAATATTATCTTGTAAATATACAAGTGTTACTAAGTCAAAAGTCTTTAGGCTATTTATTATTTATCTTAAAAATTATTAATAATTATTATTTAAATAAGAAATAAAATATATATGAAAGAATAAATTTTTTAATTAATTCACTTTCTTAGGCCTAAAGTGAGTAAATACTGAATAAATAAAAATGCTTTTCATAGTATCATTTCTACGTTTTAAAATCTATTTAAAGTTGAATATAATAATGATTTTTAAATTTTTTTTGATAATATTAAACATCTTTCGGAGATTTAAATGAGTATATATGATAATCAACACCGAGTAAAACTAATAATTTATTCTATTTGAATGATAAATCTAGTATTTTAACACAAAGAAGATATCGGACATATTTTAATATAAAAAATTCCTGTCACAACCATGATTCCAAACCTAATCGCTTATTTTGAAAATACTGGATCAGTCGCAGATCTTCCCGGAAGATGTCCTTGTCTGACTGTGCGTAATAACGCACCCGTTCAATTTGTACCGCAGAGTGTACTTCAGGATCCATCTGCATCTACTCATCGTCGTTTTTCTCAGGTAGTCATATCGAAAAGATCACTTCAGAAGATTTTGCAATTGGATTTAAAACTGTTCCCTTACTAAATTCAAATGGTTCAATCTTTGAAAACCCGGGATACTCAATCGCCCTTGCAAAAAGCTATCCAATTTCGACTAAAAACCTAAGACCATTCATGATCTTAAGGATAACATTCAAGCTGAAATCCGAAATTTGAGATATGAAACCTTACGAACTACCATGGAAAGCTCACTGAAATGGCCTGTATTTGTGAGCATCATAGTGGTTTTTGACTCATGTGGTTTTCCATACACAATTCTGTGGTTTTCCATACACAATTCGTTCAGTCTTTCAGTGACCACCCTATACTACTATGAAAACTGTGTAACGTTTAGCTCGTAGTTTTACTGACTCCTTCATTTATGATAATAACGTTTTCGTATGTAATTTAATCAAGATAAAACTTTATTTGATTCACACATCGTACAGAAAAACTACTATGCGAACAAATGTCCAAAAGAAAACACAACAATGATCACAGTAAATAAATCGAACACAATTCTTTAACCACAAATAACTCAAGTGTCACAAAAATGAAATAAATAATCAATAAATTTGAAATCTTTTATGTATCGATCACAAATAATTCAGTTTTATAATTAATCAAAATTTTAGTTAATAACTAATCAAGAGTAAAACAAGAGTAGAGTTAGAGTTTTAGATAAAGGGCTACTGATAGAGATAGCCATTTAAAAGCGTATGAATTGGTGATCGTTGACCAATCTCTTTGACTATAGAAAGAGACGGCTATTCCCAGAAATTTTCCTAGAAACTGAAATTTTCAGAGGAACATTTTTTTTCAAGAGGAAAATTTTTCCAAGAGAAAAGAGTTTCCAAAGAGAAATGAGTTTTCAAAGAGGACAGTTTTGAAAAGGAACAATTTTCAAAGAGGAACATACAAAGAGGACAGAGGATTTTGAAAGTAGGAAAATCAATTTTAAGTTTGTTTAAATGAATAATTAAACAAGTTTTTTAATTTTTTGAATAATTGAAAACATTCTCTCATGATATTAAATGAAGATAGAAAACGAATAATCAATAATATCTTAACGGCCATACCAAAAAAAGAAATATCTGATGTTTTAATATCAAATTAACAATAGTTTATGCTGCGATAAATATATATTAAAATAATTACATATGTAAAGGTGTATATATATATATTTATATATATATGAAAAGAATTTAATTTTGTATTAAAAAATTACTTTTTATTTTAAAGTTATTATTCAAATAAAACGGAAAGTAAATCAAAAAAATTTGGAAAATGCTCAATCAATATTTAAAAACAGTTTTCATATATTCTTTCATAAATATATATTAATATAATTTTTAGGAAATTTTGTAATTAAATATTCACAAATAATATTCAAAATCTATTAAAGTAATAAATGAATAATTTAAAAAAAAAGTCCTTAAAATTTATTCAAATTTAATCACAATTTTAAAACAAACAGTATTGTTTAAATTTGATTAACCATTCAAAAATTCACAATGGATGTCATCTAGTTGATTGTATTCAAGTTATAATATATATTTCTACTCCTATCAACAGTTTTTGACTTTTTAATTGTTGAAAATTATTCAGAAATTTAAAATCTTTTGTTTGAGCAAATATTTTTCAAAATGCTTCTTAACTTTACAATAAATAGTAAGTATGCTATATATGATAATTTATTAATTTAAGTATTTTGTCATTAATTATTTTTAATATTGCTAAATGACTTATTTCCGTTTGATCTCAAATTTAGGTCCGGCTCAAAGGAGAAGAAACTAGCATATGAACATCATTTCATGTTTAAGAATGTTTTGTAAAATATCGTGATATAAATATATCCAGGTCAACACTGCCTTTTACAGTTTATGATAAAAACGGAGCAACTGTAAGAAACAATTTTAATTGCTTTACTCATCTAATAATTAATTTCTAATGAGAAAATGGTCGCAAAAAAATTATTTTCTGAAATAAAGGTGAGTGAAATTCTTTTAAAATTTCCTTCTGCTCATTCATCAAGATAAAAAATTTTTCATTGTACTAATATAAATCGATAATTAATTATAATTCTATCAATTTTTTATGAAATCAGGAATATAACAAACATTTTTAATTAAATAAACAACTATTTACAAATTGACAGCACTTTCACAATTATCAATTTAATTGATCTAAATTCTATTATTATATAGAAATGTTAACTAAACTCAACTTTAATCAAAACTAAGCAATAACACTTTATCCGCTCTCTAATTAAATGAAAAAACTATCACAATAAAACTTAATTAAAAATTTAACAACTCGAAATAAAAACATCGCTCCAATATATGATCACAAAAAAAATAACAGAATAGTTCTCAATGTCAAACATTAATGTTCAAATAAACTTGTTAAAATGTAATAGTCAAAATCGAATGCAAAAAAACAATTATAATTTTATACTTAAATAATTCCAGGATAAATGTTAGGAGCATGATCACCAAAAGAATAGAAAGAGATAAAGTAGAAGATAAATTTTAAAATCTTACCATGGGCAACAAGGGGTCCCAGGGTAGTAGTTGGGAAAATCAGTCTTTAGCCAATATCAAAAGATTTATATTGTAGTCTGTTTTCCTTGAATAACAGTACAATAACTTAAAAAATTTTCTTCATAAATTTTTTACTATTATAGACGTAGTAACGTGTGCTCGTCTGCTCGTGACTCATCACTTTTATAAATCGTTGTGTTCGTAATTTCTCTCAACCTTTTCGAATCAAAACACCCTCCACAATTTTGTATCCGCACCCTTAAGAACTAATTCAAAATACTTAAAGTAAAACTTTATTCGCAACAATTACAACTTCTATCTCAATTCAAATTAATACCGAAACTTTATCAACGAATAAAATAAATAATAAATAAAATGACAATTTTAATACTAAAGAAAAATCAAATCAATAATTAATAATAATTTAATAATAAAAACGAGAATAAAATAAATAAATGGATCAGTCTCACCATGAGCAACAAGGGGTTCCCGGTCACCCTCTTGGTCCTTCTCTAGTCGCTTAGGGGTTCCCATGCTCGCTGGATCTGTTGTAAAAATCCGGCTGCATAATCGAGGAAAATAATTACCGGGATCGTCCTCGGCCAATATCCTGGTCTTGTCTTCTCGGTAATAGCCTTGCAAGGTTTCGGTCGAAAATTCTTCTTGGAATCGTCTGCGGCGCAAATATTCTTGAACTGAGTTTTCTCTTTGTTTTTCTTTTGGAGGCTCGTCCATTAACGGGAATAGCCGTCTCTTCTTATAGTCATAGAGATTGGTCTATGATCACTAATCGTTACGCTCCGAAACGGCTATTTTCTTTAATAGCCACTAACTATCTCTACACTGAGATAGTCTCATGTCAAGGCTGATGGAATCCTGACAGGAAGTCCATTAGCCTAATCTCACGAAAAATCCCCACGGCGAGATGTTGTCATTAAAAATTTTTTTAAAAAATATTATTAATTAAAAATTATTATTATTCTTCAAAAATTATTATTACTCTTCATAAATTATTATTATTCACAAATTATTATTATTATTATTATTATTATTATTATTATTATTATTATTCTTATCATGCTTCAAAACCCAACAAAATGAAGTGATAATCCATATTTATTGATATTTTTACTGAATGAAAAAATTCGAATAGAAAAATCTATAATATCCTTTGTATAGTTAATTTCATTTTTTCAGTAATACCATATAATTCCTTTATCCTTTATAATTGTGAAAGCAAGTCCTTGAAATGAATAGTCTTAGTGTTCCTTTATAATGAAACTTTAATTACTTATCGCATGTTTTATGTTCAAATATTTATTAACATCTGTAAAATTTATGAAATTCTGTCATATTCTTTTCAATTTTTGAATTTAAAATGTGCTTAAAAATTTCATCTTCTGCTTCTTTTGCTTGTTTTTTTTTATTTTTTCAACCATCACTTGAAAAAGAATATCTTCACTTACTTCTTTAGTAGAAATTTTGTATATTTGGTCAACCCACCAATATTTTTAAGTTTACAATTGAAATTAATAAACTAAATATGCGATTATTATTCAACCGAAATCTTAATAATCTAAAAGGGAAAATAATTTTGTTTCATTTATTGGATGGCGATCCTTAAGCAAAATAAATATACTAATTTCAGTTAGATTGAAAAAATGAAATACAAAATATAGAATTTGTTTTCTAATTAAAATCAATAAAAATTATCCATATTGAATTCGATTGTCAAAGCCTTATGGGAATATATAAAATCAATGTAAAAAGTGTAAAATACTGTTTTAAACACTGTCGCTAAAATGTTATTTACTAATGTTACCAAAACGAAGAAATAATGTAAATGGGAAATAAAATAGGTAAAATTTATATTATTAATGACAAATAACATATACAGTAAATAGAATACAACAGTTTTTTCAATATGTTCCTGAAATGATTTCCTTTAACAGATAAAATTAACTCAATTCTTAGTGTGTAGTAAAAGAAAACATTCTTTATTTTTCTATTTCAAGTAGATTTTTCGGTTTTTGGTAATGGAATACACTTGTTAAGAGTAAATTTCTTTTGAGTTTGATTTCTATAATTGTATCTTTATGGGAATTTCCATCGGAGAAATAACATCGAATTAAATCAATTTTCAAATTTAGATTCATCTAAATTTAAAATACTTTCATAAGTTATTTATTTAAACAAAACTTATTTTTATGTATTTTCTTAAAATATTCAAAGATTTAAATAAAATATATTTTCATACAAAATTGACAGACAACAAATTTATTTCCTCGGTTGGTAAAACCGGTAAGTCAATAATTTTAAATTTTGATTAATTAATATTTTTTTAAAAATAAGATTTTTTAAAACTTAATTGATAATTCCGTTAATGTTAAATTTATATTTGTGTTATAAATCAATATTTGGAATGGATTTATCTGAATTCTCAATAAATTATGAAATTGAAATTGCGATAAAATGTCATTGAATAAATTAAGGTGAAGGTAAATTTTTAATAAAAGAATGAGAAAGTGTTAATAGAAGTTTTGATTTATTTACTCATGATAAAATTTCAAAAAATAACTATAAAAAATGTAAAATAGATTTCTGGTGAGGGTGGGGTACGGGTCCATTTATTGATTTGCGAATTTTAAAAATGAAAGGTTGATTATTGGATCATTACAGCTATTAATTTAAGGAACTTTAGATAAAACAGTTTTCTCTTTAAATTTACTTGGTATTTTAAGAAAAGAAGAGGTTTCAATAAGTAATTTTAAAAAATCAGCATTATAAACATCTATTATTTTTTTGTCACCTATAGCAATTGAACAATTCTTACGATCATCATATGAAAATTCATATTTCTTGTTTATTGCTCAAAAATCAGTTTATTTACTAGTATTTAATAGATTTTAAAATTTATCTTCTAAACCTTAATGATTTAAGAAGGATTTTGAAAAGTTAATAAATTAAACTTACTAAATTTAGTAAAATTGTTAGTAAAAATCAAATATGTACAATTTATTCGTTGAATTATTCATTTATATTGGTTCAAACTATCCAAGTAGTCGATACACGATTGCTGAAGTTCTTGGAATTCTTTCGTTTGTTTTTTAAGTCTGGTTTAATTGATTTCTTTGGCTTTTATAGTTCGTATTTTTCAATTTAATTTAAACGAGTAAAAATTGTTACTTAATTTAGTTATTTTAATTTTTTAAGATTGATTATTAGGTTTAGAACAAATATAAAATGAAACTAATTTTATAAACATTCAATAATACAACTACATTTGGAATTTTTTAAAAATTTACTAAATCTTGAACTTTTGAATAAATTTTAAACAAAAATTTCTACATTTCAAGCATACCTTGTTGGACACAGATCAAATGGCTAGTAATTTTATTTAATAAACAGTATTTAATCAATAAATTATTTGAATTCTGTTGGGGGGTTCACCTTCCGCTTATCATCATGAGAATACCTAATATTCTGCGCTCAGAGAACAAGAAAAGGGAAGGAAGAGTGACAAAGAGGGTGGTGAAAGGTAGGTGAAGGAAAATAGACGTCAAGTTATATTTATTAAAAAATATTTGGTAGCTGTCCTTTATGTGGGCCTGTTTGAGTTAATTCTCTTTATTGTGAACAGTATTTCTCGGAATTAATGGTTTGACTTCTCACGTACATGGTAAGATCATTTTAATGGGACTTACTGCGCCATCCTACTCTTAGTCAATTTTGAGTAGATCAATTACCTTCATGAGGTAGATTCCGCTGTTTCTGCAGACACTTGAAAAGCGCGTGGCAGTATAGGTTTGCGGTAGGTTTCGCCTATCATTTTTGTTATTATTGAATGCTGGTGGAATTGGCTCATCACCTACTGCGACAATACAACACCAAGGTGAGTAATCATCGTCAGGAGCATTCGTTTTATAAAGCATGGGTTGGAATGCGATCGCAACTCCGCTGTGTGTTGTCGAAGCTTGCCAAGATGTTTGGATCTTAGAATCGCCAGTTGCTGTTTGTATATCTGGCTCTGGATCGCAGGGTTTGGTCAATATTTGTTGAGCAATTGAACCGGAAGGATCACTCTTGATATAATTTATTTGCGTAACAGCAAATGTTTTAGTGTCCTTTAAAATATCAGAAACATACTTGATCAGATTGTAATTGATCGCGGTATTGGGTATGTTCTGAGGGAATTGCGCCTCTGTGATACCTAGGTTTTGAAAGATTTGAATAAAGTCAGGTTTCACGGCGGGTTTGGGTCCATAACCTAAACAATTCTTTGTGACATGATAATTACAATTATTTAGAATTGAAGGTGGATTGGGGTTAGGCATTCTGTCATCTGGATTTAACATGACTTGAATGCGATCGGCGTACACACCTATAGCTGGAAGTTCTTCGTATAGGTTATGTGTGTCGCGATTTATCGGTTCTTGACCATTATTATATGGGTAAAAGCCGCCACGTCCCAGGATGTTCGCATCCGGTACTGATGGAAATGTCGCGTATAAATATTCATTTGCCGAGGAAATGAATTGGCCGAAAGTATTTAGGAATAACCTCATGGGTTCGAGCACAGTCAAATCCCAATTGGCGAAATCCTGAAGGATACGTTCTTCGGCTGGAGTTATTTCTTCTTTGGCATCACGACGTACCGCAGTAATTTTGAGCCATGCAAGACAAGCGTGGTAGTATGCAAGTATTGGCTCGTTGATTTGTTTGCGAATATCATCTGATGGCATGAGTAACCTCCATGTATTTTGTGTTACTTGATCGATAGCTGCCATAGATGGGGTGAATTTCTGGAACTGCTTATCGGGGTGAACACCGAATCCGTCTGGTGAAAATACGGATGCTTTGAATACATTGTCGTCTTTGGTAACGACTTTCTCTTCGGCGTTCGCGGCTTGGTATTTCGGTTTGGGCATTTCGAATGTCTGATGTTTGTCGACACTTCGATGGGGTTTGCCCGACCGTGTTTCGGTAATAGGCGAAGAGGTAGGTTTCTTTGAACTTGCCTTGTTGAAGAAAGGCATGTAGTTCTCCCGTTTCCCTTTGTAGTTTGGGTTAACGGTAAAAGTTTCGGATACGTTGAAGTTTGTATCACGAGTTTTGTTATTTCTTTTATTCGAGCTATGAATTTCATTCATTTTCGACATCTGTCTAATCGCTCAGAGTAAAGTAAGATATATTTTCTTAAAAAAGGGAAACTTTTCTATGGTGGTAATAATAAGAGAGTTTTGTTTGGACCTTTATTTTGTTATAATTCCTTCATTTAAGCTACTTTTAAACTTTACATCTGTTAATGTTTAATTTAATGTAAATATTTTCATTAAAAAAAATCTCAGCTAATCCAAATTTCGTTAAATTTTTCAATTACAGGGTGGTCATCCGAAAATCGGGAAATTTCAAAAAAATTTATATTTGCAACAAATATACATGAATTTCATAAATTTTCAAAATGGCTCCTTGCGCAGCATGACAAATATTTTTCGTTTATATTATTAAAAATTTTGTTTTTTTTCATTGATGATTAAATTTGATAATGGAATGAAATTAAATAACTCAAATTTTAAACTCAGATAAATAATATTTATCTAATAAAAATTTTTTGTTTCGAGTTAATATTGACTTTCATTTTCTATTTATTTAAATCTTTTGAGGAATTTGTGTATTTTAAAGATAGTTTAATATTGGTAGAAAAAATATTAATTTGCTCCATAAATTGTCACTTTGGTACAAATTTAAAAAATAAGAGATAGTATTTTTGTCTCATAATATTATTATACATTATTATATATTATAATGTATATAAAATATAAAATATAATGGATTTCAAAATATGGTGATATTTTTACATTTCGTATTGGATTGGCATATTTCACGGTATCCATAAATTTGGAAATGAAATTACATCTTTCTTTTCTTTTTAAAATTCACATTTAATGGCGCATTGAATTGAAGATGGCAGTGTAATAACTTTCTACTCTTGGTCTGACAAAGTAAAGTTCCTGTTCCATTCGTTGGTTTCCTTCATTTCCCAGCATTCTTCGTCTTATTCAAGATTCCTGGCTATTTCGGGATTTTCGTTTAACTCATTCATGTTCTGACCTTGGGCAATGAAGAGAGAGACAGAGAGAAGATTAAATAAATATTTACGGGAATGAAATTGTTTGTCAAATTTTGAAAGAAAATGATTGTAAGCTATACTTTACCTAGTCGATTGTAATTTAAAATGGATGATTAAATTAATTTTTTTAAGATTATGTGTAGCACAATAAAACAAATATTTTCCAACAAAACAATTTAACAAAGAAATTGCAAATGTTTGCTAATATTATTGGATTGTTCGGAATAGAAACAATTCTATTGATTCACTTTTAATTATATCTCTCCAAACTAATTAAAATAATTAAAATAAATTAAAAATCTATTTATTACAAGTCAACTGAAAATCGTTTAATTTTATTTTTTCGGTTGATCTGTGTGGATGAAGTATTTTCTAATGTCTTTCTTTTCAATTGGGGCCACATATTCAATGTTAGTCATATTTTAAGATAATAAGACAGAGAAGACCAAAAATTTTTTGTTGATAAAAAACAGGTTATTGTGAATGGTTTATTGACTAAATAGTTAATTATCAATTCTTTGAATAAATGAACTGAATGGGTTTTTTAAAAATCATTTTTCTTTTTCCTGGATTAAGCATGTTGACGAAATCCTCAGTTTATATCATTTACTCTTTAAAAATAATAATTATTAAGTATACACTAGTAAACATTCGTTTAAGCGCACTTAAAGAAATGCATGTAATTCATTAATTTTGGTACTAATAATTATA
>JBBMKC010253916.1:0-10200 GCA_037834085.1 Bipalium vagum | reverse complement strand
AATGGAAATTCTTGGACTGAAATATGTCAACAAATCTTGGAAAAGTACAACAAGACGGTGACAAAACGCGGCATGCAGTTTATCCTCTAAGTCCTGATAAGCAATCTGGTCAACTTTCAAAGCTACTAGTTCCTCGTCTGAGTAGATTTTCAACTTCGTTCCAACATGAGAATCTTTCTGTGAACTGAAATGTTCATGTCACTCTCATTTTCACCGATCAAATCCATGAACGGATTGTTTTCATCCTCATCTTCTGGAATGACATAACATGTCAACGTTGCAATTTCGTCTTGTTTCTGTTTAATCGACTTCCGAATTTTATCATCTTTTTATCATCATGATCTAGAGAAATCTGCAATTGAACCTGGTTAGATTTGTTAACTTCTTCATTGACTTTCTGGTAAACAATCAACGTATTTTAGTAAATTTTAATTCTCCTTATATATTATAAATGAGTCTTAAAAATTTTAAATTTATTTTGTGAGTATAATATTTTATAGTTTTATATCCTTTATTATCCTTATTTTCATCTTTAATTTTATCTCGAATTCATCCAAATATTTCTCAATAATTATTTTTATCAATCATTAAAATATTGGTATATAATCTGAGACTCATATATTTAATTGCTTCTACTTCTGTTAATCCTAATTTTAAAGTTTCATTTGAAAATAAATAAAGAAAGAAATTATTTTGTTAAGTTATATTTTCATCAACTTTAATATCTTGAATTTCAATTTCAAAAATTATTAGTGCTTCTGATAAAGATAAGACATTTGTTGTTTGTAATAAGGAAAAGTGAAATTCCATTTTTTTAAAAAATTTGTTGCTGTTGAAGGATTAAAAGATATTTCTAAAAAATCAAAATTTTGGTGATACATCTAGATTTAATTTACTCATTGTTTAAAAAAAATGGATTTTATTGATTTCATTATTTTTCTAGTTTATAAAGTTGCATGGATTAAAAATTAATAAATTTAAAAAATGACAAAAATTTCATTTTTTTGTAAAATTTAGGTAATCAGCAATTTTTTTTAATCCTATACCGTTTTCTCTTATATAGTACTAAATACCATTTTAAAGAAAAAAATTATTTTCATACAATTTCATTTTTAAAGAAGAAATTTGATTTTTTAAATTTGTGATTCTTTGAAATTTTGAATTTTTTTATTTTCAGTGTAAAAATGAGGTTCAAAAAGGAAAAGGGAAAAATTTAAGAAAAAGAGAGGTTACAAATAGGCGAGAAATTTAAAATAAACTAGATTTTAGGGTTTATGATACCGCCGTATTTCAATTACTTGTGATTTCGTTCGTTTCAGATTATGAAGATTATAATTTTTCTTTTGTACTTAAAAACTTTTCAGAAATATTTTTTCTGGTCGGTATCCTAAATAAAACCAAGGGTTTATCTCAACGATCACATCATTATATTTTTCTTCAAATTGCATTGTTCAAATTTAAAAAAAATCCTTTTTTATGGGAAATTATAAATGTAAAAATAAACTAATTAATCATTAATAATATCCGATTTTTAATTTATTTACAATTATAAGTTTTAGATCTGCCAATGAAGCGTGATATATTTTTTGCCTCTTTAAAGAACCTCTGTCCTTGCCAGACTTATCTATTTATCTTGAATGACTGATTTGGGATTTAAAATGAAAAAACAGAAAAATATCGAAAAATATTATGCAAAAACGGCTTTAGTAAAAAAGGTCAAAGAGAATGAGAAAATTCATTGATTAAGAAGGTACTCTACCTTTTTACAGTTTTTCTACAAATTAAAATAAAATCATTAGTTAATTAATATAAAAGTAACACCAATCAATTAATAAAAACAAAAAGTAATAGCAACACAAATAAAGTACATCGTTTCTTTCCTCAAACATCGAGGCAGAAAATTTTTACAACTCTTAGAGGAAAATAATTATTGTTTTAATAAATGGCTCGGATGCTAGAAATAAAAATGCCCATAAATAATTTGTTTTAATCATTATAAATTAAATCAATATTTTTATAATTCCAAATCTCGATTTGAATTCAGTAAATTTTGTTAAAAGAAAATAATAACTTTTAATTTATAAATATTATTATCACGTCCACATAGCATTAAATAATAATTATAATGAAAAATAATAATTAATTTTAATTAATAATTATTTTTTCGGAAATTTTTTTTACATTAAATTACTTAGAAGATATTTTCAAATAATATATTATTTTTTAATGATTTACCAAATTTTATCATATTTTTTCAAAAATAAAAAATTGCCACCTTCAGATTTTTGTTAAATTACTCAATAGTTTTAAGCAAACATTTTCCTACCTAAAGTTTATAATATTTTTTATTGTTCTATTTACTTCAAAAAGATTCCGTGAAACAAGTTTGGCATAATTATTTAAAACAAAAATAATATTCGATGTTTATTCACACTGAGGAAAAAATTATTGTTTATTGTTAATTTTTAAATAAACAGAAAAATGAATAAAACATTTTCAGGCTTCATAGCATCAACAATAAGCCTAACTGATCATTAATAAATAATTTCAAATATCCATTAAATATCAGCGAGAAAAGTATATAAATAAATAATTCACTTTTTATTGAGGTAAGAAATTTTATGACCAATGTTTTCATAGTCTTTTTTATCTACGATAATAACAATGTTTCCTTTGAGAGATATTTGCCCTTAAGCACTAAATCCAAAAAATTATATGTTAGAAATAAATAAAATCATTTTTAGACTTAAGTTTTCTCTATTTCTTTTATTCAACTCGCAAGAATCAATAATTAAAATATTAATAAAATTATTTCATCTTGATTTTAAATTATTTTTTTCATAAAATCACAGAGAAATTTTTAATAATAATAATTAATAATAAGCTAATAAAATCATGCTTAAATATATGCTTGGGAGAAATGTATAATGTCATAATTGTAAGATTGGGAAATTGTTATTATTAATAAATGCAAAGATAATAATTTAAGATAATTAAAATTTCTCAAAGAAAATTTTAAGTACCAAGAAATTTTTTTGTCAAAGTTATTTTTACAAATATTGATTTTTATAATAAAGCATTTTGTGTAGGCTGAATAAAGTTCATGAATTTGCAAAAATAATTATATTATTTTTCGATTTCAGATTTTTAAATCGGTATTTAAGTTTTTCCAATCGAATTTAAATAAAATATTATGAGATGACTTTAAAATTCATAGACTGTTTTAATTTGAATTACACGCAATATATAAGTTTGAAGTTCAGTTTTAATAAATTCATTAGTAAAACCAGATCAAAGACTAAATAATTATATTAATTTTATTGGTTTATCTGAATTAAAATATTTCGCAAAAGTTTCAAAATAAAGAAATCCAATGAGTCAATGGAAAAAATTTAAAAGTTGCAATTTGAATTAGTTACTCATCCACACTATTCTCAAGATCTGGTCCCGCCAGATTTTTCCTGTTCAGAAAACTAATGAAATTTCTCGCTGGAAAAAGATTTTCGTCAAATAATGAGGTGATTACCACTGTGGCTGGCTATTTCGCAGAACTCGATAAACTGGCCTACAACTATGGCATCAAAGATTTTGAGAAACGTTTAATAAAGTGAAAGCTTGTGAAGACTACATTGAAAAATAAATTGTTTTTATTTTTTGATTTTATTGTTTTCATATTTATTCACCGAACTTTTCAACCCACCCTTGTATTTTTAGTAAGGCTATTAATTTGTGTTGCTTTGTATTATATGCACAGCTTAATTGATAAGTAATTAGATAATAAAAAAATTGTGATAATTTTATTGAATTCTCTTTGAATATTTCACAGAAAACAATTCATTTTAGTAATATCAGTATTAGTTAGTACCAACATATATCTGATTTTTATCATTTAGAACACAGAAACATTTCCATTATTCATTTTTGAGTTTTATCTTTAACTCTCAAATTTCTGAAAGAATATTCGTCATTCACGGAGTAGCCAGGTCTCCTATAACTGTTATTCTTAATACTATTAATATAACCGGAACACCATAAAATTTGTCCTATGAATTCAAATACTTATCTAAAATTTGATTCTTAAAGAAAATTTTCTCAACTGAAATGTAAATGAATTAAGAAATTTGTCTTAAATACTTAATTTATGTAAGCCTGTTTTTGAAAAAGGTCCTTCTCAAAATTATTATACATTCAAAAGTAGTTTTTGAAAACGCACAGGATTTACATATTTTGCATTATCATTTGAAAGCTGAATTTTCAGCAGCCGTTTCCCATTGACTTCATTATTTTTCAATTTATTTAAAAAGAAAAATATAAAAAGCACATTTTCAATTGAAAATCGTTAACATTTGAGTCTTTATTTTGGTTATATTTTGTATATTTTCACGGGAACAACGATCACGTAAGGTTTTATATTATTTTCTGGAATATATGTAAGCAACTTTATATATCAGGTTGTGTAGTATGAAATTTGTAAAATGAAAAACAAAGTTTATTAATAAATTAAAAATAAAAGAACAATTGATTTATACTTTATCAGATTAAAATGATATTTTCAAACAAGACAGATATATAATTTACCAACGCAAAAAACAGAATGGTAAAATATCAAGCCAATAACAAATAAACAACAATTAAAGTTGGCAATTTCATTACCTACAAATTTCATACTACACAACCTGATATTAAATTTTTTGAATGTGAAAAAATATTGGTTCTTCAATTGTAGATATTTGACCAATTTCCTGGTTAAATAGTAAGATGTATAGATTTTTTCAAAATACGTAATTATTTCTAATTTCATTGATTGAACTAAATGTTTTAATCAATAAATTTTTGGTTTCACATATTAGTATTTGAATTTAATAATTAAGTTGAGGTTTATGGACAATGAATTTATACGTTTATTTAGGCACTGAAATGATTGAAGATATATACGAAACAGTTCTACTCCTTATTAATATTATAAGAATAAAATTGACGTATTAATCAGAAACCTTAAAGTTACATGTTAAAAGGTAACCAAAATTTCTAAAGTATTTTTAAGTAAAAGAATTTTTAATATCATTGAAATGTAAAATATACGTTTTAATATCAAACTAAAGATTACAATAACTTATATATTTATAAAATTTTTTAGACAAGATAAGAATTATCATTTTTGTTTGAATATTAAGAAATTCAGGATGCAAGTTTGAAAATGATAAAATACGGATTATCATTATTGTAAAGTTTTTATTATAGTTGATGATTTAGCAATTACTAACAAATGACATTGATCTAGTTGAGTTGCGTTTATTCTGTATAATCCAAAATTTAAATATGTTAATAAATGTAATAAATTATTGATTTTATTTTTATTTTAGGCACAATGAAAGTATCTCTAATTAAAATATCTGTTTTGTATAAAATAAATATAGTTTAATTAAAAAATATTTTCCGATTGGTTATTAAAATCAAAGACTAATTCTAATATATACTAATTTATTAGTTTTTTAAGCTTGAAGATTTGTCTAATACCAGTAGGCGCGTCAGTTCTCTTTGAAAATAAATCAGAAAAGTATAAAAGTTCTAATTTAATTTAATTATAATTTTTAAGCTTCATAATATTTAAAAATAAAAGATTTTATTTGGTTTTTTTCCAAGTAATAAATTTTTAAAATGTTAAATACCTTCTTTGGTTAGATTGACATTTTCTTATGATATATTTTTTGAAGTTTTTAATTATTTGTTTTAATAGTATCAGACATAAATGTACAATTTTTAATGTTAACAATATAATAATAATTAAATGATTAAATATTTAATTATGTTTCTTAAGGTATACTATTAATAACTATTTCCTTAAACGTGGCTTCTTTGTAATAATAAAAAGTGTGTATAAAGCAGCAATCAGATTTTAAAATGTAATACCAAAAAATATATTCAACACAGAAAAATTTATTTATTACAATTTTATATAAATTTTTCTATAGAATGACCATTAACTTTAATACACTTATGCAAGCGATTAAGAAGTTCATAACATTTTGGCACATTTCTGGTAATATTATATATGCCTCCATTTGAATCATATCTTTTGGTTTTCTTCTAAGTTAATGTGTCTTCAAATGTCCCGAAACGAAGAAATTAAAGGTGTCAGGTCCGATGATCTGGTATGCCAATGAAACGGTCCAATCCTACTAATCCATCATTTAGGAAAATTGCTGCTTAAAAATCTCTTACAATAATGAACATGCACTACATCTTATTGAAAAACTATTTTAGATTTGTGGCATGAAGCCATACTTCAACATGTCTAAATAGCTTTTTTCATTAATATTTATACTTTAATACACACCGGAAAAACGTTTCTTTTTAAGCTGTTTTATGAAACGGTTTCTCTGGTCTGAAAATTTTTTATAAGAAGAAATGGCAAAATATAAATATGTGATAATGTTATTTCAAGAATAACTTTAATAATTATATCACAACTCTTTTTCAAAGCGGAGATGTCTTTTATGTTTCAACGTAACTAACTCAAACTTTTCCGTTTTATTTTACTGTCAACTACTTTATCATAACAAATATTTATTTAATTTTTTCTGTCATAAAAATTTTATTTTTCCAAACCCGTATTGTATCATTACTAATTTTATAAACTGAATAAAGTAACGCTTTGTTCATAAATATTAATTATTTAATAAATAAATATAAATTTATAAATAAATAAATTTTAAAAAGCTATTTTCAAGTTAAACCTTGTTTAAACAATTATATATTTAATGAAAAAGAATTATTTGTTTAAATCATTAAATTTAGTTATTTTCACTTATTTATTTTTAAAATCATTAAATATTTTCAAAATTAATTGATATGTTTCGATTTAAAGGGTCATCTAGCAGTGAGTTCTGTATGTTTCTTTTGGATAAAACATAAAATTTTTTTGAATTTTTAAAGTTATTATCTTATAAGAAATATGAACAAATACAGTTATATTAATGATCCAATTTAATTAAGAACCCTTTATATTGCGAAACTTAAAACTTTTATTATAATGAAATCAATTAAAATCTATTTGAGACTCTTTGGTAAAATGTATGTTATATTTTTCTGAATAATATCATTTGTGTATCACATTTAAATTTACATAATTATTTGATATTTCTTTTTGAAACCATAATGGCAAAAAGTCTTACAAATACTCACATCAGGCATTACTTGTGGTATCAGCATGACCAAGGCACCAAAGCTAAAGATTATGAAAATATATCCTCATGAAAGGCTCTGTTATCTAATGCAAAAAATGATTTAGAAAAATTAAAGATGGAAATAGAAGTCTTGAAGTTTCCTGAGAATAGGCCGGTCATCTCTTGTTGACGTTGAAAAAATAAAGCAATTGATTGATGAGAACCCGAAATAAAGTACTGAAGAATTGGCCACAATTTCGATTGTCATACGGAGACGATAAGAATTCGCTTACATGAAATGGGGAAATCATATAAAGCCGGAAGCTTGGAACCATAAGCATTATTGGACAAACAAAAATCTATACTGGTTACAATGTGCATTGCAAACCTCATAAGACATGATCGAGACCCATTTTGGAAAAGAATTGTGACATCTGATGAAAATTGAATTGAATACATTAATCCTGATCTTAGCTAGCAATGGTTATCGGCTGGACAACATCCACTCAGAACCAGACCTATTCCAAAAAAAGATCTATTGTCTGTATATTTTGATTGCTTAGGAGTCATTTATTAGGAACTCTTGAAAAATGGCGAAATTATTGACTCTGGATGTTATTCCAACAATCAGAAAGCTTACACTGCGCTGTTCAACAAATAAGATCCATTTTGATTAGCAGAAAAGTGTTAAATCTTCAGCATGATAATGCTAAACCCAATGCATCAAAAATGACACAATAAAATAAAAGAACTGTGTTAAGAAGTCAGACGCTCACTTTCTTAAAGATAAGAAATATGAAAATCTGGACGGCATAAGAAATGATTTACTAACATTTCTTGATCAAAAGAATACTGAATTTTATTTCGATGGCACTTATTCTTTGATAGATCGATGGAAGGGAGTAGTTGACACTGGTAGAGAATATTTAATCAATTAATGTTTTTATGTTAATAACAAGGTTTATTTCGAAGTTTTATTGATTAGGGATTCATACTTAAATTGAACCCCTAATATATGAAACAAAATATTATTCAAAAATGAACACTAAAATTTTTTCTGGAGAGTTTGGGTAAATTTTAAGTTTCAAGAAGCCCATCAAAAAGAAACCAAAGTGAGTTAAGTCACTAGATCTCGGAGGCCAATTGATGTCCACATTTTGTAAAATTACACGATCGCAGAATTTTTATTTTAAAAGTTTAATGTTCTCTCGACTTGTGGGTCAGATTGCACCCTCTTTCTGGAAATACACATTCATATAATTCAATGTTGGCCATAAATAGTTAATCAAAAGTGAATTATACTGTTCCCCATTAATGATAATTGAATTTCCAGTTTCATACTCAAAGAAATGTTGTCCAATGATTCCTTTTTCCCAAAGAAGCATTGATTGATTTTGCCGGGTTTATTAACGATACCATTAATAGGAAAATGAACTTTATCACTGAAAAATCTTTTTCTCGAAATAAAGAATCTTTTGTTTGTTGTTCTATAATCCAATTACAGAAGGAAAGACGTTGTAAGTGATCTGTTTCTTTTAATAATTGTGTTAATTAAAATTTATAAGTATATAAATGCAAATAATTTCTCAAAATACTCCATGCAGACCCATATGATATTCCAGAGTCAACAGAAATTCATGGAATTGATGTGTCGGAGAATTTTCTACGCTTTTTTTTTACAAGAGAAATGTTTTCTGTTGAGTGTATCACCTTTGATATGCTTTTTGGTTTATCAATTACACAACATGTTTCCTCAATTTCTTTTATTAGTCTACGGAGTGTAGATTGATTTAGACAACATATACAGAAAATTGATATAGAATGACCATTTTCATAATAGATTTGTATAATGAAATTTATTTATTGCACGGTTTACAATACCAAAAAGTAAATGCAATAAACAATACAGAAAAAGTAAATAAAAAATATCTGATAAATAAAGAACAAGGACAAGTAGGGTAAAATTTCTTTAAACAGTCAATGTTAATTTCATTTAACCAAATTTCCGAGAAATTAATTTTCAACAAGTCACTAATTAATTATTATTGGAATTCTGTCGATTAAAACAAAACAATTTCCACACAATATTCTATTCAATAATATCATTAACTTCTTTTTTAAACACTTCCTTTGAAGTGGGACCAAATTGGTTCTTGTTCTTGACAAAGCTCAGAAAATAAAGGCGAAATTGTCAAAATTACATTTTATGGATAAAGTATGTTTAGTATAATAACATGTAAAATATAACTACATATTTTATTACATCAATCTACAGACCAACCAATCACAATTTTCCGTTTCATCCATTCATATTAGTTCCCTTAAAATTTTTCATAAAAAGTAATCATTTAGTCAAAGGAAAATATACATGAATATCACAAAAGCAAAATATTGCATGTCTGCTTTATTCCCAATATAGGGACATAGACAACTGTGTGTTAAAACATCAGTGGAAAAGATGTACTTCATTGCTTAGGTAACCATTATTTCATTCCAATATATAAAAAAAGATTATATCAAGGGATTTCGTTCCCGTTCTTGAACAATCATTTCTCGCGTTTTGTACGTTATGAAATCCGCTAAAACAAACAACAGGAATGTCAAAAAATATTCCATTGACTCGTTTCCATCGTCTGTGTTCATAGAAAATAATGAATTCATGGAAATTGAACGAGAAATCGAATATCTCGACTTCAACTCTCAGATCAACAGATCCAGACGGACGACTCTGAAATCCGATCACAATGTTACATCGAACCCCAATGTCGATTATCGGGCCGACTCTATCGATAGGAAATTAATGACAAACGACTTGAATGGTGATCTCATGTATCAGGGATTTTATTCAACGGTCTTCAGGATTTTCGATCAGAAAAAACATCCACGAGACTGGTGTTTGAAAATCATCACTTGGCCATATCCTTTTATTCAACAACAACAATATCAAGATAAGAATTTAAATATATTATAATAATAATAATAATAATAATAATAATAATAATAATAATAATAATAATAATAATAATAATAATAA
>JBBMKC010253905.1:0-10202 GCA_037834085.1 Bipalium vagum | reverse complement strand
TATATATTAAAAAAAAGAAAATCTTCTATAAGTATTGAAGATGATTATATCTAGAACAATGTAGATCCGAGGTGATTTATGTTTTTTGGAATAAAAAACACCATTATTTGATCATTTTCTCGTTTTAACGAAAAATAAAAACATCACTTTTTTATTCTTCCAATATCATTTTTATTGTTCTCTTATTTATAGGTAAGGAGAGGTGTATTATGATAAAATATTTGTGGAGAAATCCTCATAGAAGAAAGTTATTTATAACTAAAAAATCAATATACGGAAGTAAAGAAATTACCAAACTTTATTTGATCTTTGGGTCAGACGTCCTAATATTGATGTATCAGAGTTAATTAATTTCAGTAATGGATCGTTACTGTTTCTAAAATATTTAAAGTGAAGAATTCTCCCTATAATCAGTAAAGCAGTTACCCAGTATTTAATCATACTGGTAATTGGTGTTAGTTTAATAAATTGTTCTGAAAATGGATACATTCAAAATGATAACCCCAATAACCAATAATATTTACGATCAATTATTGGATATTAAAAATTTTTTGAACTAATCTGTTTGAATTACATTTTTTACTTTAAGTATAACTACAATGAACCAATACGATTATATATTATATAAGTTTTTATGAAAGTGGATTAAGAAATCTGGTAATACGATGGTAAAAGTGTGTCGATTCTGGCGGAGCATATTTTGATTAATAAAAAAAAATTTTCTTATGTCTCACGATCGTTTAAAATATTTTAACCAAATGTGAAATTTCATATGTTAAAACCTAATATATTATTATAAAATCTTAGGGTTCTGGTTTTATATGTGGTATGACAATACTTTTTTGTTCAACTTTTTCTCATGTTCCGCCTTAGTTATAAACTTCTTCTTTACTGATCATTTTAAATATCAGAACAATATAACATTAAATACTAAGGTATCCGGAAAGCCCTGTGGATTTTTAATGAATTCTTGTTAGGTTAATACTGTTGATAAATGTTTTATTTGTTTTAATAAAGTAATAAAATAAAAAATGCCGCGATTAAAGTAAACAAAGTAATTTTAAATAGAAATTATTATTATTTAATAATTACTTGATATTAAGAAATGGAATTACCAAAGAACCACTTTTGACACTTATTTGCCAATTGGCTTGAATACCTACACGTATGTTTGTTTATATACATGAATTAAATAATCTGATTAGCTGAAGTGTAATTCATAAACTAATTCACATTTCATTTTTTGTCAAATGGATGAGGTGGAATACAGAAATGTGATAAAATTCTATGTGCTTTTAAAGAAGTCGTCTGATGCAATATCTCGTGATATGGCAACAAATGTCCTTCTAGATCCACAATTTATCGTCGGATATCATTTATCAAGCATGTTCGTGAAAGTGTGCACCACGATTATTCCAATGTTGGCAGACCAACTGAAATTTCCGATTAGAAAATTACGCAATGTGAGGTGATTATTCGAACTAGTGCTTCATGTAGTTCAATAAAAGTTATTTCAGTTTTGTGTGTGGTGTTTTCTCTTATAGTCGGAGGCATTATTGAACGAACCATGTAAGATTGTGTATCTCTAACTTTATTATTAATTAACCTTAAAATTATCTCTTTACAGTCTGAATGTCTTGTTGATAATGATATTTGACAGGTACTAGGATTTATAAATTACTTATGTATTTATTGTTTCTTTATATGCTAGTAAAATATAATATAATTACTTTATTCGTGCACATGTAAAATAATTAAACTTAGACTATAAAATAAAAGCACTGAAAGAAATAAATTATTTTAAACAATGAAATGATGTAAGCAATTCTTTTATAAAAGTGATAAATCATAATTAAGCTCCAATCACTAAAGTTGGAGTCTTCACTTACGACAAGAAAGAGGTACTATTGACTTCCAGTTCATTGATCATTGTGTTAGCTGTTGTTTTTATGATAAATAATCATTTGACTTGATGTGTATTGTTATTTGCAATGTTTACATTGGGATCGAAACAGCTAAACTTAGTGAGAACTTCATTTACCAAATGCTTTTTGTTTAAGATTTCTAAGATAATATAAAAGGGTGTAAAATTACTAAAACCGAATTAAACAATTTACTTTTACTTTTTTTAAAAAAATTTATAATTATCATAATAAATTATCTTGTAATACACTTTAGAATATCTACAAATATCCAAATCGCACTGATCTGCCTCTAACTTTCAATACGGTTAAGTTCAATAAATATCATAAAGGTAATAACTATGGCAACCAAAATATAAAAATTATTCTAAAAAATTAATTACTTTGTAAAATTATTTCAAAGAATTTCAAAACCTATTTAGAAAAATTGTTTATTAAAAATTAGATATGGATTATAAAACTATTTAATTGTACAGGTATCGGTGTTATTCAACCCGTTAAAATAGGAAATAAAATAATTTCCGAGATTTTCTGGTTTAAAATAAATTTAAATATATCAAAAAATTATTTTTCAATTACTTAATAATGAATTATAATAAATCAATAATTATTACGTGCATTTATTTTAAATTGTACCTTTTAATATGTATTATTTAAACAAAATTGAATTTATAATTTGCATTTTTTTCAGTAAATAAAGCAAAAATATTTCAAAATTATGCAAAAAATTCATTTTGCTCCCCAGTAATAACCCATGCAATAAGACGGTAACAGTAATTAATCTTCATTAAATAAAAACGTGAATAACACAATCAATTATAAACTAGTCAACACATTTCAAAAAGTACCATAGTTCAACAATTTTACCCAAAGAACTCCATGCTTGCAATCTCTGATCACCTTTTGCCCACAATCAAATATCAATTATACGCAGAATATGAAACTGATCAAATACAATTTTAGCAATGATAAAGAATGTTACTTGTGATGGTGACTACCAATATAAAAGAAAGTATCAACAATAATGTTTATAATAATAGCAAAAATATCACGCTTAATAAAGTAGAAATAAAAAAATTTACAACCAAAAAATTACTTATATTACAATATTAAATGTTAAAGAAAATTAAAAAATTATTAAGTCTCAAAAATTTTGAACCTACATGGTTTCATGATCAAGGTTCCCTTTTGGATCATTCGTTATCAGTGAGCTCCACGGAAACCGGTTTGATTTATCAAACAGTTGATTTACCTGCTTGTCGTAATCTGGAAATTATTATTAACTTTGTTGCTTTAAATAATACGCATTGCATGATCAATTAATCAATGCGGTTTAGGTTAAAATTAAAGCTTTTTTCTGTCTTCTCTCATTTAGGGCTTACATCGGTCAATTGGAGTTCACAGAGCTGATAATGCATTCAATTTGTTCTCTTCATGGCAACAAAGCAAATATCTCAAGGAAGCTAATGCTACCAACTATCGCAAAAATGTTAAGTATTTTTAACCATCTTTAATTTGGTACATCTTTTCAAAAAGGGCTTAAGTGGTTACTGAGTTAATTTTCAGATGATTATATTGACTCATCTTTCTAATTTGATTTTATTTTAGTTTACCTTATGAATACCATCCACTGGGTTCCACAAACCTGTCTCTATGTGATTATATATTTTCACAAAATCGAAGTTAGTGAATTTCCATTAGGTATTTCCAGTGGAGAAGTAGCTTTGGCTTTTTAAAAATATATTATCGGATAGAGTAAGGTTTTGGAAACACAGCGAGTGGTATGAAAGAAAATGCTGTTCATTATGTTAAAAATTATTAACATAGAATAGTTTTCATTTTATATGAATCAGAGATTGGTATTTTATTCTTTCTGTGGCAAAAATAGGGTTGTGGCAGTTTCAACCATCCTGGTAACCATTTTTTCGCCAATCTCGAGTAAGATCACAAGATAACCAAAAAGTGGTTAACTTTTCCATTTTTCGATTATCTTTTACGAAATGTAATTTTGTTGGGTTTGCCCAAAATCGTCTCCCAAGAGAATTTTGGCAAAAGATCACAATAAGGGCCGAAAAGGATAATAATAATAATAGTAGTAATAATACTAATACTAATAATAATGATGATAATTATGATTTTAATAATTATGATAATAATAATAATTAATATAATAATTATTAATATAATTATAATAATAAATAATAATAATGACAATCATATTAATAATAATAGTAATTATTATTCAGTTGATACGTTAGTTTGTGCGTTTTTAATGAAAATATTATGCATGTTTTAGAGATAAAAACTTATCAATCAAACAACTTTTATTCAGAAAAATAAAGACCATTATGTTTAATTGTCTTAATCCAACGATGGGCAAGTTGTTTGATGCCACTCCGGTACTAGACTTTATCTTTGGAAAGGAAAAATTCACGACATTCATTTTCAATCTGTTCTATATTCTCAAACTGTCGTCGTCTAAGGAAATGAGCCATTGATCGGTAAAGGTGGTAATCGGTGGGTGCTAGATCTGGACTGAATGTCGGATGAGGTAAAATATCAATTATTTCTAATTGAGTAATTTTACTTTGAGTTACTCTCGCAGTATGCGAGTCTTTTCCAGACCTATCTTGTTTTAGAACAGCCTTGGGATTCTGGCCTGGTTCCAACCATTGATTTCTCCTGTTCGGATTATAAAAGTATAATAAAAAATACAGAGTATATATATTTGGAAAATTTGCCAAGATATCTGTTGCAAAGTTACCAGGGCTACTAGTTGTTTTTTATTATCTGGAGAATTTGATTTTGATTCTTGATTTTGTTATTTGAAGGGTTACCTATTGTATTTTTATTATCCGAAGAATTAATCATGGGAATTGGAAGAAGAATCGGAAATCTCCTACAAGAAGAATATATTATACTTTTTGTTTGAAGTAATTCAGTTTTAATGAAGTACAATCAACCGACCGTGTAGAGGCCAGTTTTCTTTAGATGAGTCTAACTGACGATCCAGGGGATGGCTGAATTCTCCAAATTTGGTAAGGATTCGTTACTTTGTTAACTCTATTCCTGATCGGTTTACATTTTAGTTTTAACTGTTTGATATTTCTTATTCATATTTTAACTCATTTATTCATGTTGGTGAACTATCGATTTATTTTTTATGTTCATAATTATCGATACATTTTTATTTTTTTACGCCTTTACATTTTGTTGGTGTTCTCATTTATGAATTGTTTAACATTGGTTTTGAGTTATAACTGATCCAGTCGATGAGGATAACAGGAATTGATATTTTTTCGAACATTTGATATTTGGGTAAATCATTGTTTTACTGTTGAGCTGATTGTTTTTCGTTCATTATTAACACCAGCCATTAAAAAGAAGAAAGATATCGAATTAAATCTTAAATCTTTTCTACTGGTTCAATAACAATTTGAAAACAAGTCTACTATACTTATGTCACTTTAAAAATTATAAAAATTGAGCTGAGAAAATTGATTAATTATTATACAAAGCTTTTTGGATACCCTAGGTAGAAGTGACAAATTATTGCTATAGTAAGGAAATTAATAAATAATTAAAATCTTTTTAATTTTAATTTTTGTTTAAATCAAGTCACTAATTTATTGCTATAAACAAAGCAAACTTTCTCAAGACTAAGTATTATTTAATGATGTACGTTCGTTGTGTACACACCATATTGCTATACAGTCGACAGTGAAAAACGTTGGGTAAAGTCGTCTTTGGCAGAACAACTTTTGTCAAACAACAATTATTGTTTTACTAAAATGATTACAATTATCAGTCAACGTGACCACTGCAAAAGATTATCATGATAGAAATTGTAAAGTTGAATTCGCAAATATATACATATATATGGTAAAATAAAAAATAATATTATCATTATTACTATGTGGTGCACATTATAATCGTTGAGAATTTTTGTCAATAAATTAGAACGTATTAAAAAAATAAAATATTATTATTATATACGATGAGTTTCTCATTTATTAATGGAAACTAGCTACTTTCAGTTAAAATCATAACAAGAATTATATTTTGTCAGCAGAAATAAATCAGTCCTTCATGTGCAAGAGAAATTGGAAAGAATAGCCTAGCACTTCAAATGGTTGGTAAGTATACTTTCATTTTAACCAGGCTCTAAACGTTGGACGATTTGGTTTATTTCATGCTTCTATTTTTCTTTGTTTTGCTTCCTATTTAACAATTCTTTGTATTGTCCTTTTTTTAAATTTCAAAGATTCTATTCTTTACTAAATCTTTTTTAAATGGAAGTATATTTTTTTTAAACTCCGAAGTATTTGTTTAAATTTGCGTTTCTGTTATATATAATTTGAGTAAAA
This sequence comes from Bipalium vagum, assembly GCA_037834085.1. Taxonomy (NCBI): domain Eukaryota; kingdom Metazoa; phylum Platyhelminthes; order Tricladida; family Geoplanidae; genus Bipalium; species Bipalium vagum. Next base: position 3,913 of record JBBMKC010253905.1, on the reverse strand, counting down.
TATTTTATGAAAAATGTTTATAATATTATATATAATAAACTAATCTTGTAAAGGTTATATACCTATAATTACAAATGAAATTTAGTTAATTTAAATCAGATTTATTTATTTTTTGTTTTAATACTGTCCATTACTTAATTGAATATATTTAATGTTTTTATTTTATTATATTTAGATTAATTTCTCACATTTTCAACTGCAGAAAATTTGAAATTATTATTATCAGTTTATCCTAAATGAATATTAATAATTAAAATAATTAATAATAATAATAATAATAATAATAATAATAATAAAATTTATTAAATCTGTTTAAAAATAAATAAATAAAGTTGTGAAAGTTTTCAGTGACTTCAAAATGTTTTCTTTTATTTATTTAATATTATAAAATCCAAAATAAAAATAAAATAAAAAATCAATGATACAAAAATAAGAAAAAATTGGCAGGTGGGAGAAAATTAGAATTTATTTGTTAATCTTTGTGAATCATAAAACATTATTACGATTTTAAAATCATTTTTATAACTAATATTTTTCATACCATCACTCAGTTTAAAATAAAAATAAAAATAATTTCATTAAGCAATTTCTAAAAATTAATACTTTTGATTATTATTACAAAAAAAGACAGTAAAATAATATTTTTTATTAATATTATATATATTTAAAATATTCACAGATGATAAAGCTGATATTTTTAAAATAATATTTATGAATATTATTTTCAAAAATTATTAAAAAATTAATTATTTAAATTTAATAATTTAATCAATAGTTATTAATTAATTAATAGTGATTAATTACAGGTAAATAATTATTAATTATAATTAACATTTTATATTGGCTTCATTATTATTTTTTAAATATTCATATGATAATAATGAAAATAAAATAAAAATTATAAAATTGATTATAAAATATAATTAATATATAATTTTTGAGATGGATCATTTTTTGTCCAAAAAACCTTCTTTCCAACCAGAAAAAATTACCAATATTTTTTACAAAGACATAATTAAATTCAAACAAACACCATTTTCCTCCGATATCTGTTGATGACAATTTGAAAGTAGATTGGAAAAATATTTGAAACTGTAAAAATCAATTAAAAAAAAATTTTTTTATCAAGAAAAAGAAATTATTTATTATTTATTTATGAAAATTGAATTTGTAAGTCAAGAATAATTAGTGTCTCGTGCAATTATCAAATTGCTTTTGTATTTGATTATTTGTAATAATTGCAGTTTAATTTCATCTGGATCTGGATGAGAACGGTTTGACTGTTACAATTTCTCTTGAGAAGTAATGCGTTAATTTTTTGGAGCGAAATCTTTAACGTTATGATTTCATTAATATTTTTTCATAAACGAAAATCGAGAAAACCTCACCAAAATTTGTTCTGTCAATTTGTTTGATAAAGAAAATCAGAGATGAAAGCGAATTAAGATTTTTGATGTCACTCTCTGATGATATATATCAGAAGACTTTTTTTTAATGTGGTGACAGAAGAATTGTTAACTTTATTTTATTTTTTTATTTTTGTTTACAGTTGTGAATTATCAAGTTGAGATTTGGTGATTGTCGGAATAACAAAGACGTTTTGGAGATGTTGAAGGACGTTACAATAAGAAATGTTAAGTTGGGAAGGTTGACAAGAAAACTTCATTGCATCAAAATAACTTTAGTGAGAAGTTAGAATTCATTGATAATGGCATTCTTAATCCAAACCTCGCTCTCATGTTCCTTCAAAAGGGAAATATTTATTCTCCAGGTTCTGAATTTCCACAAAATATAATTGATTATTATTTATTTTTGTAATTTTGTACTAATTAAAATTGGTTAAATTGCATTATAGATGTCAGATTATTACCATTTGTTTAAATTATATAATTTAACATACATACATACATGAAGATATGCGTACAGTCATGTGAATGTGGTTTGCTCATTTTTAATATTAACATTTTATAAAATAATTATTCAGGCCTGGATTAAAACAGTCAATCAAACGATGAGGCAGAAGCAGTGATTTTATAAATGATCAAATTTTAGCATTTATTTGGAGAAGATTAAATTAAAATAATATTTGGACTGCATTTATCAATGTAATAAAAGATTTTCAATAAATCCATTCATTGTATAGATTAGGATGTAAAATATGAATTTATACAACATTTTAAATAGAACGAAATAAATGTTTATTATTATGCATTTAATAAAAACGTGATGTGTAACAATATTACTATTTCATTTATAAGTTATATTTTAAATACTATCCTAGTTGCAGTTATATTTATATAATTTAAACAAACGGTAATCATAATTTGTCATTTGCAATTTACCCTTTATTATTATATATTTTTATCTTGGACTCAAAATAAAAATAAAATAAATAATAAATTTAATAAAATTAAATTCACACGGTCAGCTGGTGCATGCATATATATTTTTCAAAGTCATCTAAAGGAATTATCTTGAGCACTCGTGTCACGGCTGCTTGAATAGCTTGAACATCATTATAAAATACACCTTTCAATCACAATTTCAGTTATTGAAATAGAAAATAGTTGCATGGTGGATATGGTGGATGTCCTAAACAAAAGTTTTTTTGGTCAAAAATTCACAAACGTTTATGGTCATATGAGGCGGGGCATTATCGTGCATTAAAAACAACTTCTTTTCTACTTGATATTCTGATCTATCTCGAACAATTTTTGACCACAAACGATGTCAAATATTTAAATACTATTCTCTATTAACAGTTAGACTTTTTTTTCAACAGTCTTGAAGAGATCCCTACAATATTCAGCAGGAGCTGTTTCTTGGTCTTCATTTAATAAACTTACCCAAATCTTTCGTTAAGATTGTCCAAATGGTAAAGACATTTGTATTTAATATTTTTGCCAATATTATCAAAGTCATTTTATCATCAGAAGCAATGATCTCACATACTTTTCCCAACAAATATGGACGATTTTCAGCATTCATCGTCATTTAAATTATTTCGACCATTTTTAAATCACGTAAACCACGTATGAGCTTGTGCACGAGACATACAATCATCATCATAAACTTTTTGAAGCAATTCAAAAGTCTCTGTAAACTTTTTCCCGATTTTAAAAGAAATTTCTCCGATTTTGCTCTTTGTTCCTTTATAAATCTATATCATACCTTTATTTAAATGCAAAAAGAGTTCAAACCTCTAATCCAAATAAAATAAATGTCGATGTTTTCTAAGATGAATGATGTAATTTCAAATTAAAGATAATTAAAACAAATGAAACTGTTATTATATGATTTAAATCAAAAGTTCGGTTACTTATATAACACACCAAGTATGTTTCTGCAGATGATCAAACTACAAAAAGTCACTTGTGCAAGATTTGAACCGGATTAATAATATTCTTCTTGTCAGATGTTTTTAGAAGTAAAAAACGGATCACAATGCGAAATTCCACATTATCGAACATTTTTGAATCAATCTAATTTAGTGCAAACAAAAAGTAGAATATTTAAACCAATCGTATATTTCATATTTATCTATATTATTTATAAGTGGAAAATTTTATTGAAGTATCTTCAAAATTTCCGGTTGATTTTATGTACTTTTAATCCTTTCCATGTATTTGTTAATTATGTCTTGTTTAATCTAATAATTTTTCAAAGTTTTATGCTTATTAATGGACGGTTCACAGTGAAGAATGAAATATATTTGTGTTCCGGAAAAATACTTGATTTGTACAAGAACCAATGGCTGAAATCTATGAGACGGGTGGTCATTGAAGATAATTAATTGTATCTTTTTATAGATTTAACATTTAAGAGATTTAACAAAGCACTAATAATAATAATAATAATAATAATAATAATAATAATAATAATAATAATAATAATAATAATAATAATAATAATA
>JBBMKC010253894.1:0-10202 GCA_037834085.1 Bipalium vagum | reverse complement strand
ATTATTATTATTATTATTATTATTATTATTTACTATTATTATTAGTAGTATTATTTTTATTATTACTACTATTATTATTACTACTAATTATTTTACTATTATTACTATTTATTATTATCATTAATTATTACTATTACTATTTATTATTATTTATTATTATTATCATTATTATTATGATTTTTGTTATATCCTCAAGTTATAATAACGCACATTTGGTGCCGTTTCAGACAGGAGTCAGAAAATATAAATACGAATGTTCAAATTCAAAAGTTAAAGTCCAACTTGCGAGACGAAGAAGCGAAGTTTCGAGAGCTGCGTCAGGTTGATCGCGTTCGATTGTAAATGATTTTTCAACAAATCGATTTCAGGATTTCGAAGCGTACAAAGTCTATTCCAACAAACTTCTTCAAACGGAAAAGGAGCTCAGTTCTAGACTAAGAAAGCTTTATTCGTGAATAACGTTGGTTTTGTTCCGATGATGATTTGTAGAATTATAAATAAATTATTGATTTGTCAATCTTTTCATTTTTCATTAATTTTATTAGTCAAAATACTTTGGAAAATAATTTAATGGAAAATTAATAATTAATTTATTTGGAATAAATATTATTGGAAAATGTTATCTCTTTTTAATCGTCAAAAATTCATAATTAAAAAAATTAATAAAAATTATCATTATTTTTATAGAAAAAATTACTACGTGAATTTCGATTGATCCATTATAAAACATTGTTTTTAGAAAGGTAATCAATTTTTTCAAAAATTCACTCAACCCTGTTCAAATTTGAAAAGAATAGAAAGAAATGAGAACTCCGTTGAAGTGGAGGTTGAAGAACATACAGTAGTAATAACAGGATTTGAAGCCTATGAGGATGTAAAAAACTTGAGAAATATTTCTGATAAGATGAACAAAATATGGGATTGATTAATGAAATTCAAAGAGGAAAAGCATCTAGACAATTGAAGATCGCCGACTTTATGATGTGTCAAAGAAAAAATATTGTGAAATCTCTGACATTGTTATGTTGATAATTGCTCATATTATTTTGTAATATTAACATTTGAAAAGATTGGAACGCTAGTGTTCATTTTGAACAGGGTTGACTGTATATTAAGTTCTTTTAAAGATTAATCGAATTTGATTGGTCAATTGATTAACATTTTAATTGATTTTTATTTTTACTATAAAAATGATTTTTCATTGATTATCGTTGGATATGTTTTGACCTTTAGAGGTTCATGACATCATTAAATTGGCTTCACATTTGAAAGAAAATTTTTTCGATGAAGGTCCTTTCATCAAAAATTGTTGTACCCTATATCATATACACGATTGAATACTTGTAATGACAATACAGATTTGATTGGTCACTCATTCTTAGACATGAGCTCTGTGGAATCTCTACAAGCATACTGCTACTCTAAAACTTCATCGTAGACTTTTCCAGTCACACTGAATAAACGTTCTGATTACAATCCAGTCATAACTGACTCAAATCTCCTCTGAACACGTCACATTTAATCACACAATATTACAATAAATTACATTCAGTGAAAGGAATGACTGTTGAGATTGATTTAGCGCGCTTAATCCTTAACTACTTTTTGGCAACGGACTATTTGAATTAACTTCAGTCGAAATAATATTGATTGTTATTTAAAACAAAAACACTTATTGGTTTTATTTCCATCACCCAAAAGGATATTTATAAATACTTTCAATTGAAAATGTCTTTGAATCTTCAAAATCGCAAGCTGGACGCAGTCGACTTCGGAATGTGATCTTTAGTCGAGTTAAATGTAGAACCGGCGATGGTTGAAACTGCTCTATTATTCCCAGATGAAATCGCAATGTTTTAATTATTAATTTCTGCTGAACTTTTTTATTGTTTCTTCATAATAGAAAGATTGTTTATTCTTCTCTTTATGTAACGGGATTACACTGAGCTGCTGATGAGAATTATTAATTTTTGTTTTATTTAACTGATCTGTTGAGGACATGTCAACAAATTTAAACAAAAAATTCTTAATACTAAAAATCAATATTTGCGTGAATATTTCACCAAATTTTATTATTTCAGCTGTTCCTCGCCTGTATGATATTAGAAAAGAATTCATAGCAAACAAGCAACAGGCAATGAACCATTTACCATAGAGTATTTTAAAATTTGTTAATTTTAACACAGTTCTGTACGAAGACATATGGGAATTGAACATTGATAACAAGAGAGAATTCCTTAAGCGATTTATCATCACTGTGAATTATAATCATAACCCATTTTACTAGTTATTCATTGTACGATATCAGGATGGTTAAATCTTGTCTCTCATTGAACTGCCAAACAAATCCAAATAAACCATCGGAACTATGAATATGGACAACTGTGTTCTAAGCAATCATCGAGAGACTTGATGATTTCCAAAAAAATCACCAAATATCAGATTTCCCATAAATACAAAATTAAACTACCCTTCATTTCGCGTCTTTCGATAAGTTACCCTTTCAAGAAAGATTTCATAATGTCTAATAGTTTTTTATCACCTTTCTTCGCATATCTTTTGTATTTATATCCAAATGTCTATTATGAATCGATGAGAAGATGGAATTTATATTTTATCTAGAGACAACAAAGCTTCCTCTCAACAATCTAAATTTCACAGGACTTCCGCCACGCAATTTCCGTAAATAAAAAAGCTTTATTTTTCAAAATGACAAATAAATCAAATTAATTATCGAAAGCGGCACTCATTATCACTTCCACACACAAACGAACACCATCGACACATGTAGGCAAAACATACACACATATACACCAATACACAAGCCAGTCTCAGAGATCAGCAACATTCAGCAACGCAACAGCCAAAAATGGACCACGAGTAAGTTCCAGATGAGTCATGAGAACACGTTATGCTTGTCTGAATCGATCATCAGCCCCCTTCCTCCTGCTCGCCCCACGTCTCGGGCCAAGAAAAATACGACCAAAATTGCCATAAATTAAACAAACATACATACAGAATCAGCGATCAACAAATTTCCGAATTCCTTTTTTCAATAATTGCAATATCTAAAAGTCCAAAAAACATTGTCTGGCTAATTGAAAACCATTACATAAACAAATCAAAGTTGAAGAGAATAAAAACATTAAAGCAGTCAATGGGCTGAAGACTCAATTCTCTCTCTTTCACTATCTTTCTGCGTCGTTTTCGGTGAGACAAAGCGCGCAATTCCGATCAACGAGAAAATCAGACGGTTAACAAAAATCAGCGACGTCGAAAATGAAAAGAAAACGGATTGAAAAATTGTTATTTTTTATCCAACGGATCGGATGTGTTCGCGGCGTTCGGTTTCAAAGCAAGTTGCACGTTTTCTTTCGCTTTTTCTCCACTTTGCTCAATGGGGCCTGTTTGTTTATCTGTCTGACCAAATCGTAGAAAATCTGATTTTAAGAATATTTATCAAATTTAAATTTAAATTTGAATATATCGATTAACTTCATTGACATTGATTTTGTTTTTAGCGCTTGTTTCCATGAATGAACAGTTGAATTTTCTGGCCAAAACCTGTCCCTGTTCTTTTCCGACGCTTCGATCGTCTTCCAAATCACACTTGTTACCCACCAGAACCATCGGGACGTTGTCCGTGTCTTTGACGCGTAGAATTTGTTCTCTCAGATCCTCAAGCTCATTAAACGACGACTGAGCCGTGATGGAATAGACTAAAACAAATCCCTGGCCGTTTTTCATGTACAGATCGCGCATTGCCGTGAATTGTTCCTGAATTGTCAGTGATAATTAAAAACATTGACAGGGAAATGAACCAAAAATCGTTACCGTTCCAGCCGTATCGAGTATTTCCAACATACATTGGTTGCCATCAACTTCGACTTGTTTTCGATAACTGTCTTCAATTGTTGGATCGTACTTTTCGACAAATATTCCTTGAACAAACTGAACGGTCAGTGCACTTTTACCGACCCCACCAGTACCTAATACTACAAGTTTATATTCTTTCATTTATCTAAATTAAAATGAGCTAAAATTCATAAAATAAAGATTGTTTTTTAATTTAGGAATATTAAAAAAAATTATTTGTTGAGTAGAGTAATGCGTACATGAAAATTGAGAAGTGTCAGAATAGTATTATTAAATGAAAAAGTTAAATCAATTGATTCAGATTAACAAAAATATGTTCGATCAAAGAATTTATAATCGATTTTCACTTAATTTCATATTTTATTCAAATTTAAATATTTTTAATTATATTCGTAATTTCATTTTTTAGGTATGATATAAAATTGTATATAAATTTTTATTTAACATATTTAATTCCTAAATAGTTTCTAATTTCAGTCAAAAATTAATTTATGGTTGTATTTTTAAGATTAAATCTTTCATGCAGGTTTTAGATTTATGTTTTTTAGTTTAAAATTATTGATTAAATTACAAACGAGATTTAATATTAATGTTCATTTGTAAAGAACTATTAGCTAAAGAAAAATTTTAAAATGTAAAATCTTACGGGTTTTACTTTACTTAAATATAAAATACCACTTCCTTGTTCAATTAAAAATGCTTTATTTGTTTTTCCATTGATATAATTTTTCTAATTGTTGACATATTTTTTGCATAAGTATATTAAATTGAAAAATATGCAAATTATTTGAAAATTAAAACCTGACTCTCTTCGCTCATAGATATGTATAAATAACAAATTCAGTAATACAACATGTTTTTATTACAATAAAATATCAATTCATATATACTTGCAAAAAATATTCAGCTCGTGTTAACAATGATATGAATTACAAAATAATCAATAAACATAATATTATTGCCATATTGTCAATAGTTCCAATTAACAATGATATTAATATTCAAGTTGCCCATAAAAACAGGCACATGCTTAATGTCAGTTAAAGATTTAAAAAATTAAAATCAGTATAGCTAGTATACCCTAAAATGTCATCATCATCATCCAACTTCGCATGAACTTAACTCTTTCAATTCCAAACTCAACTTTGTTCCGAATCACTGGATTTCAACACAACTTAATTCTCATTTAGTTTTACACATTTTTATTTTTTTTGTTTCGTTTTCCTTCTGACTATAAGAACTCTGATATTACATTATTAATGGACCATTAAATAGGAATTTTGCTCGCCAATCACTAGTCCTAGCAGCCACTACTGTCTCGCAAGCATCAGGGATATTCTCCTCCTTTTGATTAGCTAATGGAACACTGGGAGATTTGCTGAGAAATTATCTCGAACGCATTCAACTGAGATAAATAATTTATTTAATTCACAAAATTGGGCCAAAATAATAAAAAATGAAGCTTCTAACATTAACACATATACGCCATAATTTAATAATAAACGAATCAATCAAGATACCTGGAAACAGTTGAAATTATCATTTAGATTTCTTGAGTAAGAAACACTTAGAAAACGATTTCACTTTTCTCAGTGACAAAAAGGATCAGAATAATGATACAACCAATAGCATTATTATAATAAGGAAAGAAAATTAAAAAATTATTTTTATTCAATAATAATAACAATGAAGTAAATAATAATCATGAAAGCAAAAATTTTAATATCATTAATTAATGAATTGTCAAAACCAATATTAATCAATATTCAATAATAATAATAATTATAATAACTATTGAAATTTTTTCTATTAAGAGAATAAAAAATCAGAGATTTATAAATACTTTACCTTAAAATATAAAATTAATTGAATAAACCTAAATCAAATAAAGTAACTAAATAAACATAATATATACTTTTTATACATATATACACATGTAAATAATATTGTCTCTTTTGTTTGTAAAAATATGCTGAAGATATTTTCCAATATTTTTATCCATAACATTCTCACTCTTAGATCCACAGACAAAAAAACATAAAATACACTCCACAAACACTATTAACACTTATCAAACATTTTTTTAGTCATAGACACACAAAAGGGACACACCGATACCGGAGAATCCATTAATGATGGATAGATGAAATTGTCTGTTGAATGCATCTGGAATGACAAGGACAACTAATACCAGGACAACTACATCAAATAACTATCGATAATTGTCATTTGAACAATAATGCAAAAGGAAACAGCTTTGCAATTTCAGTTAGTGAATAATACATAAATATTCACATTTTGTGACACATAATGTCTAGGATGTCCTACTCAATAATTTTTCATTGATTGATGAAAAATGTTGAATATCTCGGAGCGCTTGTCTTTTGGATTGACATATTATCCCATTGGACAAATCCCAACAATTTTATTACTATCACTACTCTCAACAGAGTAAAATTTGAAACCCAAACATTTCTTAAAGTCAAAGTATTATTTCATAATTATTAATTGAAATTGAGAATAAATCAATTTATTCTATAATGAAAATTTTCAAAATAAATATCACATATAGATCACTTTTGTTTTACTTTATTACAGTTAAACCTCTTTATAACGACATCCCTCTGGATCGACCAAACTGTCTTTATAAAGAGGTTCCACGGTGTCTTGATTTATTATTATTATTATTACTTATTTTTTAATTTTATTTTTTTTATATTGATTTATTATTATTGAACATATTGATTAATTTTCCATTTCTCTTCTACTGTAAAATTCAAACTGTATTACATGAAGAATCAGATTTATATAAAAAAATTTTATTTATTTTAATATATTTTTGAGATTGTTTTTAAAAAATTAATTTTAATTATAAAAAGAAAATTATGTTCACTAATTTTTAATTTTCGTAACCCTTTAAATTTAATGGGCTTCAGTAATTCAAACAAAATAATTAAAAATACAAGAAGATAAGTTCAATAGTTTTTTTTAAATAAATTGAAATAAAATTAATCTTTTTTGTGACAGTAATTAAATAAAAAAATAAATAGAAAAATTATTTACAAAAAATTTTAGACTAGAAAATTAAGAAAATAATTAAATCATTAAAATGCAATTTGTTTTAATTAACGACAATAATGTTGACAAAGTGCAATTCATAATTAATTATTTGTGTAACTAGACCACTGGAATCTCTATGTTGTTTTAATTAAGTCCAAATTAAAAAGTTTTCATGCTTGATTGAGAATTTCAGTCCCGACGGTTCGACTGTGGACTGAAAACTGTAAAATGTGTCTACCTTGTAGTAGTAATATACCAAACCTTCCTGACTGTACAAACAAGAGCACTCATCACCTTCTTGGGAATTTCTTTTTCAAGGTACTGTTTTAAATGATGCTACACTGATATTTAAGTCAAATCAATTGACCACTGATTCAGATTAGAAAAGATTTCATTAGGTTTTTATTATATGAGTAAGAAATATCTCTAAAGAATTCAACTACACCCCGTCTAATAATTTTAGACGCACTATAAAAATCACAATAGACAAGAGAAAATAGAACTTTATAATAGAAATAATAATATATTTACATTCTAATAATTATTTTATATCATTTATAAATGATTACTATTATAAATGATTACTATTATAAATGATTATTATTATAAATGATTATAATTATTTGTAAATGAAAAACATTAAGAAGTCACCGTCCAATAATTTTAGGCGCAACGTGAAAATTTTATTATAAGAAACATTTTAAAACAATAATTTACATATAAATATCTAATTAATAGTCTGTCATGCCTCCTTTAGCACATCCGACTTTAAAAATTCGTTTTGACATTGACATAGCGAGATTTTCCGGGAATGATTTAGGAATCTTATCCAAACACCTTAAAATCGCTTTCTTAAGTTGATCAACATCATAATACTGAGTCCTATTTGAATATACCATTCTAGTCAGATAGCCCCAAAGGTTTTCTATTGGAGATCAAGTGATAAAGAAGACCATGGTAAAACCTAGATGTTTCTGTCTTTAAGCCATTGCATACTTGTTCGTGCAGTTTGAGGTTTTGCTCCATCCTGCTGAAATATCGAATTGTCGTCACCAAATGCATTCTTAAATGGAAGGAAATGATTCTCCAAAACATCTTGATATGCAAATTGATCCATGCTTTGAGAAATAAAGGCCAAAGAAGATTTCCCATGATGATTGAAGCAGCCCCAAATCATAACCGATTCTCCTCCAGAATGACGCTTTGAAAAAATAGATTATTCCATTCTTAAATCATGCCAGTAAAACGAAAAACCATCTGGTCTATCAAGACAAAATTTTTTTTCATCACTCCAGATAATTCTTTTCCATTCTTCATTATAACAAGCTTTCTCTTCTGCTCATTTCAGTCTTCGTTTTTTTTTATGGTCCGAGGTAAGAACCGGTTTTTTCTTCATATGTCGTAATGAAATGTTTGAATTTTCATTCAATACTGTTATTATTGACTCTCGACATATGTCTAAATTTAAATTACACTTAATCGGAGCTAAACTGATAGTTTTTTGGCTCGCTTCATTGATTATTCTTCTTTTCAGTGTATCATTAATCTTCACTTTTGGACCCTTTTTCCCTTTATTGACATCATATAAGCTTTCTTCTTCAAATATGGTCTGATGGAATGTTCGAATCGGTTAATTTTCTTTGCAATGGCCCTATTTGAAAGATTTTCACCATGAAAAGCGTCTATTTTACCTTTTCATAATCTGATAGCGACTTTCTTTTTCCCATCTTTACACTACTTAATTATTTTAAGCTATGCGGTTATTATGTTTGAAAACTTTAATAACCTTAATAAATTTTTTATCTGACTCTTTGGAAATGGATAATATATAAAACAAATAGAGTTACATTAAGTGCGTCTAAAAATACTAGACACCCTATTTTCTTTTTTCTGGCTTTGAATTTAATTTTCTTTAAATATATTAATTTAAAATGTTTAAACAATTCGTTAATTTTGTTTACTAATATTAAATATTACGAAATTAATAAAAAAACTACGTAACTTATTGGGCTTCGATAAAAATAGTTTTATTTAAGTGCGCCTAAAATTATTAGACAGGCTGTATAAGGCGGTCTTCTTGTTATTAATCTTATAAAAACTGAATCTAATCCTGTGAAATATTGCCAACTAAGTACTTACAAAAGTAACCCCTTGAGTCAAACATTCTTCACTAATTAATTGTTCTCTGTGGAGTGCTTTCGTGAAAAGGTTGATGTGCAAAATTTCAACATGTTGAATAAGTACAAGTAAAAATATATCTACATCAATATCTTGCTTAAAATATTCTTCACTTCACTAGGATCAGATGTGATTTAGTTTTACTTATTATTAAGTCAACATTAATAATAAGATATTATTTTAATTTTTTTATATAACAACAAGTAAAACAGACGAAACCCTTTTTTCAGATCACATAACACCCCCAAAATCATTAAATGCTTATTGTGGTAACTTGAATCGTTGAAGAAATATTTTGCAATAAAGCAAACAAAAAATAAAGATTAATTTAATAATTTAACAAAACTAATTAAATCGATAAATTTATTAGAAAAATACTCTAATGTCATCGAGCAACATATACAAAAGAATTACATCAAAGGAAACAAATGAAAAGAAAAATAAATTACGGAAACAGTTAAGAACTCAGCCATGAAATGTTGCATTTCAAAAAACAGGTGTTAGTCAGAACGTGCAATGTCTAGATTATAAGGAAAATTAGATGAGAACACGGAACGTAAAGATATACCATGTTGGCCTGGATCGAGGATTGACCGTGGAACTAGGTTGATTTTTGATTAACACCGAAAATGTTCCTATTGTTGATGACCAGTTATGGTTGATCTCTATAGGATATGTATCCTGTTGTTAAGTTTCTAAAAAGTGACTGATTTTAAATTCAAAAGTTAGAAATTAGGCTTTTAGGTTACTTAACAAAGTCATTAATATCAGAAGGAATTACGGATGAACATTCAGGCACAAAACTAAAAATCACTGTCACAATAAACGATCAAATAAAAATTCAAATGAACTGAGATAACACAACTGGTTTTAAAATATTTATTTTCAAATATCATTTTTACAATTAAACTCTTTATGGGATTATTAAGTACAGATATCTTTTGGCACAAACTTAGTTAAATGATCAAAAGTCCTCAGCAGTTTACCAGGTAGTGGCTGTGTAAATTGTAAAAAAATAAAAAAGAAGAAAAAGGAAAAAATAAAACTTTATTTGATTCTCGAAAAGCTTCGAGCACTTATTTAGAAGA
>JBBMKC010253883.1:0-10202 GCA_037834085.1 Bipalium vagum | reverse complement strand
CAAAAATATGTACTTCTTACTGGTGTACTTATTATAGAAGTTTATATAAGTAGTAAAATACGTAATTATAACCAAATATATAAAAAATTTAAAAGTCGTACTTAATAAAGAATTGTACTTCGAATAGAGTATACTTAATACGGAGGTTTAACTGAATTTAATTTTTTAAAAACGATTTAAATTTATTAAAAAATTTATTTTACATTAGGAATTAAATTTTAATAAATTACTTTAAAAATATTTATGATTTATTATTTAATATTAATTAAAATTTAATCCTTACAATTATTATTATTATTATTATTAAATATAATTAGGTCATTAATCATTCAAAAACATATGTGACTGATCAAAATTAATAAATTGTCAAACAGGAAAATCTCAAAATATTTTCCAGGAAATGCAGGTCAAAATGTTCCAAAGACTCACCTCACTCCGATAGTAATCAGCGACATCAATCTCCTACCTTGAAATAGACCAATGATCACGATTAAGCCGATAATGAAAAACGAATATATTGTCAACTGTTTTCCCAGAATACCCATGCTTTTTTGAAGTGGAGTTTTCGGGGGCTAAAAATTCAAAAAATCATTCGACAATTCATAGTTTAGGTTATTTAATTCTGACTTTAATTATTTTAATTCATTCAGTAAATCTAAGTAAATCCACTAACCATCAAAATAATCATTTTCATATATTAAAGATAATCTTCCTTCTTAGAATTCAAAAGGAGTGTCACCAGAGTGTAGGAAATTTTTAATTTAAAATCATAATTTAAATAATAAAAAATTAATGACTTAGAGTAAATAAACTGTAATAACTAAAATCTGTTAAGTCTGTCGATCCCAGAAATATATAGTTCGTTATATATCGCAGTAATTTGTCATTCAAAATTTAGCTTTTGTCTTAGGTTTGAATTTCATTTAGCCAGATTTTAAAATATAATTTCTATGGATCAACGTTATACCAATGGTTTGATAATAAAATTTCCTTAAAAATTCCAAATTGTTTTTAAAAAAAAACCAAAAATTTATTGAGTTCAAACATTTTGATGTTAATAGAGACAGTAAGATTTATTTTTATTTTGGTTCTTTATTGAAAAGAATAATACTGTAATAATTTATCCTTTTCTTCTTATTTCCATTTCTTAAGAAATAAATCTATATTACACAAGTATTCATTGCCCAACCAGAATTTTGCACATTAAAATTTAAAGGAATTTGACAGCTTTTCATGAGTTTAAACATAAAGGAAATGAAACGAACAAGTCATCTTTTTTTTTAATATAAGCAAACAAGTCCCTCGACTTTAACATTGCTCATACTCTGAAACATGATTGTGGTGGTAGAGCTCATGTGATGAAAACAAGACACTTGTGTAGACGAATTAATTAACTAACTTTGATAATATAATTAAATTTGCTCTGTTATGAAATCGAAAAAATTGACATTCGCTTTAAGTCTGCACTGCGCGACACGAATAAAACGTTGGACCCTTTTAACGAGTTCAACTATCAAAATTAAATAATGAACCAATGATATGCAGAATCGAGAAGTAAAAACGGTTGCGTGACAAAACGGATGACACCATTGTTATTGTGATTCTCGATGACAGCTGCGTAATCTTTCATTCAATTGATAATAAAGTGATTAACTGAATAACGCTTCCATATTTACATTGTTAAGCTAAACCTTTGAAGATTCTGATGAAAAAAGTGTCATGTTGAACCCATTGATACAATAATTACAATATCGCCACGGAAGCAGTGGAACAAAGTGATAAGATCAAACAACTACGAGACTCCACAATAACAAAAGAGATTACAACGATCAATTACGTTACGATCGTATTTGTATTACGACAAGAGAAGACAATTAAAGGAAATAGTGACGGAAATCAATGAGATCATGGGCCAAACTACTTGAATAATTTTACTATAACGATTTCAGACCTGATCGCGGAACTTCAATAGACGAGAACAGCAAGGTGACACTCGATTGTCGAATAATTTTAAGTTGAACTTCTTTGATGTAGAGAGGTATCGATACCAAAGAGATGTCGTGGAGCCAAATTTCCTAATGCACCATCCATTAGATAATAATGTGGACATTGATGAGAAATGATTGTTTTTCTAAGAAACTGAGAGCGAGGGATGTTGTGAATCTAAGAACACAGAAAAGCACTGAAATGTCATTTTGAAGAAAGAATTCGAAGGCAAGAACTTATTCGAAAGAGATTCAAAATTTAATGAAATAATTTTCCAACATGAAAGAGAAACAAATCAATTAACTGTAAAATTATGACAATGATAGTTTTACAAGTTAGAATTTTTGATGATTGTGTTTGGAGAAGTCGTTTGACATTTGATGTAACAAAAAACGGAAAACAATTCAACCTTAAATGAAGAAGAAAGTTCTGTATGGGAGCGAGGAAAACTTGTGTCTGATTTGAAGATGCAACTTTCAGGTACAGAGACCATTCAGAATTTTATTTCCATCAAAAAACACTGTCCAATTTTAAAAGGTGCGCAACTTTATGGATTTTATTGAAAAAGAGAAACATGCAAAAATTATCGTTTCATTTTTAATCCATCAACAAAAACTCACTTCTTCAGACTGCATCATTTTAAAGATCTCTCCAAATTCCGAATTCTTCCCGGTGCCAATCACCACTCCTTTACCAGAGCCGCATCGGACCAACGTTCCCATAAACCCAATATTGGTTATCCCGTGTGATGGTTTATCGTGTTCTATAAAAATAGTTCCTAAAACAAACCACAGTTGATGTCACAAACCTGATCGCAGGGATATTGGGTCTGCAGTCTTTTCCACTGGCTCCGTTTCACCGGTGAAACTGGATTCGTCAATCAATAAATCTATAGCTTCAAATAGTCGAAGATCAGCGGGAATACGATCACCAACATTAAGAACAACCACATCTCCGGGAACTAATTCTACGGCCATCAAACTCGTCAACTGACCATCTCGGATGCTTTTTGTCACAGGAATAATTGTGTTATTATAAACTAAAATTGCAATTATTATTACCAATGAGTTTTTGGAGGCATAAGTTGCTTTAGTGATTCTAAAGCCTTTTCTGATCGGTACTCTTGGATAAAACCAACTGTCACAACAATGATAACAGCCTACATGATATTTACATATTGATATAATAAAAAAATATAACGTACCACAGTAATGCTTATGGCATCATCAAACTGCTTCATAAACAAACTGACCAAAGCGGAGATTAACAGCAAAAATATCATCGGCTCTTTGAACTGAGAAAGGTATTTATACCACAAAGGATCTTCCTTGTCGTACTCAAAATCATTGGAACCGTAAATTAATTTACGATTAAATGCTTCACTATTTGGGAGTCCTCTTTGCAAATTAACCTATGCCTATAATTTTCAAAAAGGCTTCATAATCAAAATATTACATGTAAAAGTTCAGATATTTCATTGATATTTTTACTAGAAATATGAGAAGGCTTCAGAGATTTTACCATGGTATATGATGTTGAAATTTGATCACACTAAACGAGAAGGAAAAAAATTCTGTACTATGTTATAGAGATATTTTACACAAAAAAATATTGAAATACAAAATAATATACCATTTATACCAAAACAATATAACACAGATAAATCATGAAATTTGAATTTCGAAGTAAATTAAAATATTAAATTTAACTTAATTAATGCTTTAAAACAAATTTTGAATCATCCTACTTTCTAAAACATTTAGTGAATTTTAAAAGAAATTTAAAAAAATTGATAATATATCTACAAGATTTATTTATAAAAATCAAGTAGACCATTAGAAGAGATAAAATAAAAATTATAACAATTCAAATATTTTTTGATATATTTATTATCACAATTTGAATATGTTAATTTTGAACAGATCCGATCAACCAAATTAATGATGACATCTCTTCCGACCTTTGTCCATTTTCTTGTGCATGGAGGTTGGACAGGTGCTAAACGAATGGACTTCAAAGCATATCTGAAGTCTCAAAGATTTATTGAGAATCTGAGGGTTTCTTTATTGGTTTTAAGGTTTAAAAAGATTTTTGATATAATAATAGCGGACTTTAGCTAAATTCAACAAAGAGAACTATCTTTTACAAATGCATCTTGAAATAAAGTGGAATGAAGTATAATGACTTATAATATTCAAATTTAATGTTCAAGTAATTTTTTAACTTTACTGGCGACTATATTATATGCTTAAACTTTTATAATTATAACTTTTCTTTCTTTAATATGTATCTGAGAATCAAGGTAAGATAACAATTGTGAAAACTAACAGAGTTTTTAGTGAGGAAGAATGAAAACGTAGTTTTACAAATAGTTACATAACAAAGACTTGGATATGTATCAAAATTCAAGAATCCAATTGTAATTTTCATGTCCAAAAAAATAAAAAATGGTAATTATTTAGAGGAGTTTATTGATGAATTTGCATTTAGAAGTCGATATAGGGAAGAATCTCACGAAGGGCTTATTGGACTTATTATGAAAGCCATAATTGTATTAATAAATAATTTAGTTTACTTTTACCTTATTTAGTAATATTGCTTTTATATTACTGTAAAACCCCGAGTATGGGGTTCAGCACGTATTAGCTGTAGCGAGGTTATTTTCTAAGACCTACTTTTTAATCTTATAATCTGCACTTCGTATTAACTGCAACTAAATTCAGTTAAAATACTGAAATTTGATACTTCAAATTAATAAATTACTAATAAACTTTAACATTAACTAGTTAATTTTGTTAATTTGTAAAATTTAATGTTAACTTAACCGATTTTGTTAATAATTTCTTGTTTATATTGTATATTTTAAAACCTATAATTTTTAAACCAGTAATTAAATATTGATAAAGATAACTAGAACAAAAGAAACAGCGAAGACCACTCAGTTCATCATAGAAATTAGAAATTACCAAAGTAGCTAGTGAATTAGGAAATATATGGGAAGCTGCGTGACGATATAATAACAACGAAACTATTATTCGACGTTGGATTGCCAAAGAACATTTTATCAAAGCAATGAAACCAAATAGCAGATATTGATTAAATATATATTATATTATTACTTGATATTCATCTCTCAAATTTTGTCTCAAATACACTCGATAAAATTAAGAAAGAGTCCAAAGTGGCTATCATACCGACTGGATTGACTTCAAAGGTGCAAACATTGGTTCTTACTGTTAACCATTCGTTTAAGTCAAAATTGTGTAAGAAGCGGGAGGACTGGATCATCAATGACTATGAGAACATCAAGCATACTAAACATACTGAAGGCCACAGATTGGGATAGTATTTTTGAATGAATTGTTTCATCCTGGGAGGAAGTTAACCTTTCCACGATCTTGAATGGCTTTCGTATTTCTTTCTATGAAGATTACGACATCCTTGAAAGTGAGGAAAATGAAATGGAAATTACCGAATCTAGTCGAAACATTGAAAATGTTCCTTGACTTGTAGAATTACTGGAAAATTCACTATAACTAATGATGAAATTTGTGATGGTTTTGAAGATTGTGATTTGTAAATAAATATTGTTGTTTTTTAATTAAATTATATTAATTGTCAAGTATTAATTATTTTCGGACGTCTGCTTTTTAATCGTATAAGCTACATTTCGAATTAACTGTAGCTGAAAAAAATTCAATTTTGGACGTATGAGGACGTTAATCAGACATGGGAAAATTTTTAATTATTTATTTTAAATATTTTAAAATATTTTAAAAGTATGAATGACATTTTAAAAATAAACTTATTTTTAAAATTTAATAAAAAAAGGAATTTCCGGGTCTGAGAAAATTTATTTAAATATTATTTTTTATATCACATAATAAATCTATAAAAAAATGTCTACTAATTCTGAGTATAAACCGATTGATATTAACATGGCAGCCATCACCGACTCGGATCTGATCACTGAACGTCTCTAGCCAAAAACGTTTTGTAAGGGTAACGATGTTTAAAAATTCATTGCGCAGTGCTTAACGTATTTCACGGTAAAAAAGACACCATTGAAAAGAAGGGAAACTTTGATCTATTGTCTATTAGATTTAGATTTAGTAGAGAAGTACAAAAGCACGGCCGGAAAAGTTAGTGGATTCGAAAGAAGACTACGATTGGTCTTTTCCAAACCAAAAGATATGATTGGTGATTTGGAAAAGTGAATCAACTATCGTAGAGGAGCCAATAGTGAAGAAAATTTTCTGGAGAACGTCCATTAGATGGTGGAAGATGTCTTATCGCATGAAATGACAAAGGAAGGCTTTTTGAAAAAAGCGCTAATAAGATGCATAAACTATCCAGAAATCGAGAAGAAGATCAAATTGAGGAAGTTAAGAAGTATTGAAGAATTGGAAGATCTAATTAAATCAATGGATGGAATTCGGCAGAAACAGTCTGATCAGGTAAATACCATCAGGACCTACAGAGACGTAGGGAGGAACGGTAGATATCAAAACGTACGGAGACAGGAAGCAGGATATAAGATTTGACATGTTGTAGAACAAGTCAGACCAGAATCACGTGTTAATAGACCGTTTGCAAGAATGGCAAATGATGGCCCAACAAGAAGACAAATGGAATGTTGGACGTGTAAGAAAGTCGAACATATAAGCCGAGACTGTCCAGAGAAGAGAATTCCTACATGTTTTGGATGTGGAAAAGCAGGACACATACATCGGAATTGTACAGTTTACAAATGTCAAAGGTGTGAAAGAAATGGTCACCAAGCTTCGGATAGCTACACAAATCTAAATAGAGATCACAGAAGAAACAGGAATTTTTATGAAAGTAATCAGGAGATGAGTGGAAATAAAAGAATTAATGTGGTTAGTGAAAATATTGATGTGATATCGGAAGGAGGTTGCATGAGAAAAGAATGTGAGAATTCATCAGTGTACCCAAAAAACAAGGTGCCACTAGTAGGGGAGCTAGTGGGAGCCATATACTAGAAATCGAAAATGATTATTCCCAAAGGATTGAGACTGAGAAATGAGTGACGCTTTCGGCAGAGAAAGTTTACAGATTTTTAAAGAAGCAGTTTGAGGTTGAAGATTGTAATCAAGTAAATGCGATTGCAGAAAGTGAAGAGACAGTTATTTCGTATGACAGAATGCATGGACGTCCAAATGTGAGAATAATAGTGCAGGCTTTGGAATTCGATATTCAATTGGATACGGGAGCAGGAATTAATGTAATGAGGACGAAGATTGCCCAGAAACTGAGAAATGCTAAGACTCAACAGTGTGGTGAAAAACTGAGATGTGCAAACGACAGTTATTTAGAGACAAGAGGGTCAATAAACGTAGAGATCAGCGTTGGTCAAGTTCGAAAAG
Source organism: Bipalium vagum (assembly GCA_037834085.1). NCBI lineage: Eukaryota > Metazoa > Platyhelminthes > Tricladida > Geoplanidae > Bipalium > Bipalium vagum. Next base: position 2,829 of record JBBMKC010253883.1, on the reverse strand, counting down.
TTGTAAAATTCATAGTTGTAGAAAGTGTCACCCCTGAATTGATAGGGAGTATGGAGTTTCTTAAAAAATTGGGATATGTTTTGAAGTAACAATATGAAAGTAAAACCAACGAGGTTGAAGATTTGAGCAATACGCTGTGTAATATAGAAGGAAGATTTGGTAGAACAATACAGAAAGGAGAACGGTTGAAAAGAGCATTGAAATTATTAAATGTTAATACAGATGGCAAATTACAAACATAATTGAAGTAAATGAAGACACGTTTATGGCCGATAAATGAGACATTTACCAATCTGACAAAAAATACAATGAAAACGAAAGGTGAGCCAATTAATTTAAAACCATTTAGGCAAACAATGAATTTAGAAGAAAAGATAAACGAGACGATAAAGAATCTATATGATAATAATATATCAGAAAATTTAATTCTCCGTGGAACACCCAATTGGTATGCGTTTGGAAAAAAGAGAAGAAAGACATTCGGATTTGTCTGGACTTTAGAAGACTTAATGTAGTGACCGAAAACACGCATTTCTAATGCCTAACATTGACGAAATGTTAGATGAGTTAGTTGGAGCACTTTATTTTATAGACCTGGGTAATGCTTATTATCAAGTTGAATTGGACAAAGATTCACAAGAGAAGACTGCTTTTTCTACTAGAGATGGACAGTACTGTTTTAATAGAATGCCATTTGGAATTGCAGTGGCACCAGGAACGTTTCAAGAACTAATGACAAAGGTCATTGGTAAAATCAAAGGAGCTATGGTATATCTAGATGATATTCTGGTTTTTACGAGCAGTTTGGAAAGACATTACAATGTATTAAATCAGGTTTTAATGAGCATCAAAGAAGTTGGCTTAAGAATTAATCCCGAGAAATTTCAATTATTAAATGAGGAAGTCAAATTCCTAGGTCATATTATAAACAAAGACGCTGTTCAAACAGACCAATAAAAATAGATGCTATCTGAACATTTACGTAACCCAAATGTGTAAAAAACCTGAGGAGGTATTTGGGTATATGAAATTACTATAGACGGAAGTAATAGCGGAATTAATAATAAGAAATTGATTTGGACACCAGAAGTAAATAAAGCTTTTGAAGAACTAAAAGAGGCATTAATATCCAGTCCAATATTATCCTTTCCAGATATTAATAAAGAACTCATTCTTGATACCGATGCAAGTTTCGACACAATTGGTGCAGTTTTATCACAGAAAGGTTCAAATGGTCATGAAAGAGTGGTAGCTTATGGGTAGCATTCAACAAACGCTCATGAAAAAGGCTACCGTGTGACACGGAAAGAGTTGTTGACTGTATATTACTTTTGTAACCATTTCAATCATTATTTATATGGTAAACGGTTTATGTTACGTACGAATCACAAAGCAATAACCTTTATGCTAACAACAAAGAAACCAATTACCTCACAATTTCAAATGTGGATCAATTATCTTAGTAGTCTAGACATGAAATTAGAATACAAGAAAGGAATCGTACATTCAAATGTAGATATGCTTTCAAGGTTGAAATAAGATTTATATATATAATACTAATAATTTAATATAATACGTATGTACAAAAAAATATTCGTTTTTGCTAAAATGTCTTAATCTAGATTTAGACCTATATTAACCAAGTTGTTTTCTTGAACTCTTACTTTTTCACTGTTAGATTCACAATACATCTATTGGTAAAGAACTCATGCGGTAAGACAATAAACTTTATTGTTTTCCAACATACAACAACGAAATTACCTAAGTAATTATAGTTATCAAATTTATCGTAATCGATCTGTCAACAATGGAAAGACTGATTAACAAATTGTATTACTGGGAACTCCTTTGAAAAAAAGTAAAAGATGCTTTATGTATTATTAAATTCTGGGTTTTATGAGTATTAGAATAATTGTTAATCTCATTATAACCTTAACATAGTCGAAATTGAAATCGGATCTAACTAAATATAAATCTTAGATATAATAATACAATTTAAACAAAACAATCAGTATTTCCTAAGTGTAAATTGATATAATTATATAAAATTATGGAAACCTCAGAATCATTAAGAAATAGTTTTGTAATTTTTAAGAACCACGTATCTCAACAATGTAAGATATTATGAAGATCACTCGAAGGAAAATCTATACTCTTTCAGGTTTTAGAAATTAATTTAAATTTTTTATGAAGCTGAGTTTTACTTTCACTATAATAATAAACATATCCTGTCTTTATTTATAACATTTGAGTACTTTTTATCCTTAAAGAATTCAACAGATTTAAGTCAAAACCAGTTTAATTTTTTGTTTGTTTTAATTAACTGAGAATTTTTCAGATTATTTTTCGATATATTATTGATTTGAATATTGACTTAAAATATATTTTCCACCATTTTTAACAAATAATTTTCAAATTGTTATTATATTTTAAGAAAATGTAATCTTCTTTTAATGTAATAATGTCACAAAGGACCAGGATAGCTTGAGATCCATTTTGGATGATCAGTTTTGTAAACAAGTTTTCTAACAAAGCTTCTTCTTTTAAAGTCTTGTAAATAATTCAACTTCTGGTAACCTTTTCCGAAGGCTTCCTTGTCTGCAAGAAATAAAGGTCTTAATTCAAATAATGAAAATAGAAAATATCAATTGTCAAAAATATCAATTATAAAAATCAAAAATTCTGAATGCTACCTCGAATTAATCAATAAATAATTAAAGAAAAATCCAAAATTTACTCCAGAATTAGAGATTTTATGAATTATCTATTATTATTATTATTATTATTATTATTATTATTATTATTATTATTCTTATTATTATTATTATT
>JBBMKC010253872.1:0-10203 GCA_037834085.1 Bipalium vagum | reverse complement strand
ATAATAATAATAATAATAATAATAATAATAATAATAATAATAATAATAATAATAATAATAATAAGAATAATAATAAAGAAAAAGGGCTCAAGCAAAATTTATTAAAGTGTTTTCAAAACAAGACTATTGTTAGTTATATTATCAATAGTTATCATAATCATTATTAATTTCTAAACAGCTTTATTTTAATTATCTTACTAGTATATTACTGAGTATTTATAAAAAAGATTATAACGATTAGCTACTTATTCCTATTAATAAAATCTCAAATAAATATTATTGCTCTAGACTTTAAGATTAAATAACGGTTTTGTTTTTCTTTTCATTTCTGTTCCAGTTATTTTTGCTTTCGTAGCTCGCATACTTATTAGGCTAGCGAACTACAATCTTGAAGGAATTCTGAGATATTGACAGTATTATCATAAAAAAAGATTCTCTACTTTCATTAATCGAAACTTTTGGATATTTTTGTTATTAGGTTGTAACATATAATCCTAATGATAACATTTTAAAAGTTGTACAATTTGATCTATTTTGTAATCACAAATATAAATTATAGATTATTTTTTAGTTTACTTATTCCATTGATGATTACGAACACGACTTTTATAAAAACTTTCTAAGCCTTAAGGTTTTAGTTTACTTCTTATTTTGAACAAATTTTATTTTTTAAATAGTACTTGAATGATTATAAATGATTATGGATTCGGCCCTGTTTAAGATTTACACTTAATCTTTCAGCATTAATGTTTCGTTTTTCTGTTGGTTTCATAATTTTTAGAAATAGTAACTTCTGTTACCCTTAACATGCTTGATTATTCTTTATTGAATATTTTGCAAAATTCTTTAAGTTATTAATTTTTATGTAAAATCTTGATAACAAATTCTTAAAATTTTAACCTTGTGTCAAAAATTGAAGTGACTTTTCATTAATAATGTTTGATGCTCTTTATAAATGAAATAAATCAACATAAAATCAAAAAATTTTATTAACAATTAAAAGTTGTCATTAACACAAATACAAATATAATCAATACAAATCAATAGATTGATAACAAAAAACCAAATAGTGATTTATTTCAAATCAAAGATATGGTTGCCATTTTCAGTTTGTCTCAGCTCTGGCTACGATTTTTTCCAGATATTATGATAGTGTAGCACATTTTTCCATAATTGAATTAATTTTTCCTATGTTAAATACTAATGCCCCGAGTATTTGGTACTTTAAATGGGATTCACGACTCTCTTGCTTCGATCATAACTGTTGTGATATCATAGTACCATGTCCTTCTGAGTTGGAATTTGGCTTCGTCCAATAGTCTGATATTTTTGCTTATTTGTTTCGTCATTACCATTGATAGAGACCTCAGATTCAAAGGGGACTTTCACGTCTATTACTATGTATCTTTCAAGCCTTTTATTGACCTGAATGACAGTAAGTTTAAGTTAAGTTCAATTACCAAATAACATTAAATTGCTTCAAAAAAACACCCAATAAAAGACATGGTCATTTGTATATATAGTTCGGAATATTGAGATTTTAATTTATTATCATTTTGGTTATCATAATTTTAATATTTATAATTTTTATTTATTTCCGAAACTGGTTGCCGTTATTACTAATTGTCGAAGATTTTATCATCTTTCATGTAATATATTACGTGACTTAAATTAAAAAAAATACCAAAAGTAAAAAATACTATTAATTTTTACAAGCACAAATTTTCAAACAAATAAAATTTTAATAATAATAATAATAATTTAATAATAAAATATAAATTTTTTATCATTTTAATATTTTCTGATAACGATTATCGATTATCTAAGCTGTCTTCTACATATTGAAATCACATCTAAACTATTTTAATTTCCGTTTGAGATTAAAAAAATATCAACTAGTGATTATTTATCATTTAAATAATATTTTAATAAATATAATATAATATAAATAATAAAAAACCTCACGTGAAAATATAATTTTCCTTATAAGACATTGAAGACTTTGAAATATCTTGTAATATCATTTTTTCATAAAAATGTTATTATTTTAACTAATGATCATAAATGTAAAAAGACTGAATAGAAATTTGATTAATTTTATGAATCATCTTGGATACCTAATCCTGTAAAATTTATATATAAATTATTATTTTTTAAATAAACGCATTTCAATAATTTTGAATAAATTTTTTCCAAACATTTATTAACAAGAAACATGTTTCAAACTACTTCATGTATCATTAGTTCATCATCAAAAAAATTTTTGTTCAAAATTATTGAAATTCGTCTCTTTAAAAAATAAATTTATTATGCTCACATAATTAAAAATAAATTATTTTACATTATAATAAATTAATATTATACACCCCTAATCATTTTGTCTTATAATTTTATGCGCACCTAAATAAAATTATTTTAAAACTAAATAAGTTACGTAGTCCTTTATATAATTTCGTAATATTTAATATTAGTAAACAAAATTAAGGAATTGTTTAAACATTTTAATTTAATATATTTAAAGAAAATTGAATTCAAAGCCAGAATAAGGAAAATAAGGTGTCTATTTTTTTTAGGACGCACTTAATGTAACTTTATTTGTTTTAGATATTATCCATTTCCAAAGAGTCAGATAAAAAATTTATGAAGGTAATTAAAGTTTTCAAACATAATAACCACATAGCTTAAAATAATTAATTAGTGTAAACGTGGGAAAAGAAAGTCACTATCAGATTATGAAAAAGATAAAATAGACTCTTTTCAACATGAAAATCTTTCAAAAAGGGCCATTACAAAGAAAATTAACCGATTCGAACATACAATTAGAGCATATTTGAAGAGTAAAGTTTGTATGATGTCAAAAAATGAGTCCAGAAGTGAAGATTATTGATAGACTAAAAAGAAGAATAATTATAATCAATGAAGCGAGCCCAAAAACTATCAGTTTAGCTCAGATTAAGTGTAATTTAAATTTAGACATATTTTGAGAGTCAATAAAAACAGTATTGAATGAAAATCCGAACATTTCATTACGACATGAAGACAAAACCGGTTCTTACATCGAAGTATAAGAAACAAAGACTGAAATGGGCAGAAGAGAAAGCTTGTTATAATGAAGAATGGAAAAGAATCATCTGGAGTGATGAAAAAAGATTTTGTCTTGATGGACCAGATGGTTTTTCGTTTTACTGGCATGATTAAAGAAAGGAACAATCTATTTTTTCAAAGCGTCATTCTGCAGGAGGATCAGTTATGACTTGGGGCTACTTCAATAATCATGGGAAATCTTCATTGGCCTTTATTTCACAAATCATGGATCAATTTGCATATCAAGATGTTTTGGAGAATCATTTCCTTCCATTTAAGAATGCATTTGATGGCGACAATTCGATATTTCAGCAGGATGGAGCAAAACCTCATATTGCACGAACAAGTATGCAATGGCTTAAAGACAGAAACATCTAGGTTTTACCATGGCCTTCTTTATCACCTGATCTATCTCCAATAGAAAACCTTTGGGGCTATCTGACTAGAAAGATATATTCAAATGGGACTCAGTATTATGATTTTGATCAACTTAAGAAAGCGATTTTAAAGTGTTGGGATAAGATTCCTAAATTATTGCTTGAAAATCTCGCTATGTCAATGTCAAAACGAATTTTTAAAGTCGGATGTGCTAAAGGAGGCATGACAAACTATTAATTTGATATGTCAATTATTGTTTTAAAATGTTTCTTATAATACAATTTTTCATGTTGCGCCTAAAATTATTGGACGGTGACCTTTTAATATTTTTCATTTACATTTATTAACTTTATTATTATTATTTATTATTAAATTTAAATAATTAATAAATACAAAGTAACTATACCTGTTTAGTTCATATCTTCGTACGGCAATAAAATTAGATAAAATTGAAAATATTTAACTAGTTTAATTCAAAACTAAGAATTCAAATAATAAATGCTCGGATGAAACGGACTTTATTCCAGGTTTCATTAATCTGATGAATTATATACTCCTAAGAGTAAAGTTTTTGGAATTAGAAATCTAATTTTATACAAATACTTCGTTACGTTATTTAACTTAAAATGCATTGACATTATTAGATATTACCGCGGCTGAAATATCATCAATTGCTTTACGCTTAAAACCAATAATTCAGAAAGTTTCTCAACTTTTCAGTCTTATACAAATATTAATAATCGAGAATACTACGCACCCAAATAATCAACTGTGTATGTATATATACTTAACATCGTGCAAGATTATATACAAATTTTTTAATAAAAAAATTTCGTAAAACTATTTTTATGCAAACCCGATCAGCTAAACTAGTTTAAAGTTGTTTTGTTATGTATCGTCTATAAATTATCCAGTTTTTAAGTTTATAAATCAAACCAAAGCCAAATGGATATATATTTCAACGACAAATCACTTTAAGAGAAATCAAAATAATAGATCAATAAAGAAACGAAGACTTTCCGAGATAGATATAGAGAGACCAAGAAAGAGAGAGAATTGGCTTCTTTATTTTTGATATTCGTCCATAGTTTTACAGATGAAATCGACCACTGTCAAATAAATCTGATCCGATTGGCTCTTGGGCTTGCTGATATACAGATGGTCTGACTTGACCTTCATTTGCTGGTGACCGTCAAATTCTAGAGAGAAGACAAAACTAAAAAACCGCTTTCCCTTTTGCTATAAATTTTTAACAAACACTTTACTTACCTCCATCGGCTTTTGGCACAATTATTGTCGAATAAAACTTGCTTATTTTAGTAGGTTCCGTTTCCGTTAGTGTTAATATTTTAATGTTTCGCTCTTTAACAAAATCCTTAAACCAATTGTTTAGCTGTAAAAGTATCAGGGAATCTGAATTTTAGTAAGATGATAAAATTTTTAAAAAAGGAAGTGATAATAAATAATTATTATTATTATCGAGTTATTGTGATACCATGAAAAATTTTATTTTAAAATCATAATTCAAGTAATGCAGAGTACAATATAATTTTAAAATGTAATATAATATTATATATATATCTGATACATTAAATTGTCAAGTAAAAAAAATTACAACATTTGGGTAACAAACCGATCCTGCAGTCTTCTTACACCATACGAACTATTGTCTATTATTCATCTGGAACTTTGATTCATCAATGAAGATGATTGCTAACCAGATTGTTTGGAGATGCTGTTGTGCCCACAACAAACGTGCTGCTTTGTGAGCCTTTGAAAGGAAGGGCCTGTGTGCTGGAGAAAAAGAAAGAAAACCAATATCCTTCAAGCGGCGATTGATCGTGCCATATGATAATTTTTGGATTGCAGACAAGTCTGATGCTATTTTCCGAGTTCCTTTGAACGGATGTTGTTCGACATATCTCGCAAAATATGCCTGTCAAACCTATCTATTGCTTTTCGAGGTCTATTACATTTCATACGGTTTCCATCATGCGGCAGATCATTATTGATTTTTCGCTGGCAATATTTACTGACAACAGACAGTGTCAAATCAAGGTTACTGACTATCTATTCATATGTCCATTCCGTATGTTTGCGTAATGCATAAATCTGTCCTTTGTCAAAAGGCGTTAAGTCAAAACCATGCATAATTTGACGAATATACTGGAAATTAAACTAAAAAAATCAAAACATTCAAAATAACGAGAAATTCTTTTGTATGAAACAATATTTTCAGAAATGATAATGTAAATATATCTGGAAATCTTTTAGAATGGACCCATGTATGAGAAGAAAGAACGATTTATTTATAACACATATTTATGGGTTAAATTATTAGATTGTTCAAAAATTTATGTTACTTTTAACATTGAACTTTGAATACACATATTTCAGTAACTAAAATTTTTTGTTATTCTCATGTAAAAAAATAGTTTTTCAAAAAAACGTTATTCGTTTTCTCATTTTCAGCAAAAAATCGCAAATTTAAATTCGACAAATAATAATCGCTTTTTCTTTGAGAACGTGTTGAATAAAAATTTCATGTTCTGCGAAATAACTAAGGGTTGACAAAACGATATGTTGAAATTTTAGAATTTTAATGATCTTAACGATCGAAATTTCCGGAGCTAAACCTAAAAGTTCATCTTTGACATTGATGTTCACTATAGAATCTTTCCGATACACAGCAGCTACTCTTTTTCTATATGTTGTGGTCAATATAGTACTAGATATATTGATTGATGTAATGAATATTGATTTTAATACTTTAACTATTTTTACTGCTTTAGATTATGTTTGACATTGGAATGAAAAAACACAAAGTAACCATTAGAAAAAAAATATTTATGAAAGTAAATCAATGTGGGAATGAATAATGAAAATCTAAGAACTGTGACGCGTTAATTTTTAAATTTTAAAGTACTACCAAAAAAAATTAGAACGCAAAAATGTTTTGAGTTGATCAAACTATCCTAGTAAGAAACACAAACGGAAATTAATCAAAAAAATTATGGGTATTACGAAAAAATATCACAATGATTCGGAAATAGGTGAATAATTGGTTTTTTATCCAAATGAGACGTTAAAAAATTAAAAACATTCCATTTTATTTTTGGACACCCTAGGTATTGAAATAATTTTCATTATAAAGAATAAATTATTATTAACAAATTATTATCAACTTGAAAAATTTAAAGGAAAATTCATAAATCATAGGCAATTTTTTAAATTAAAGGTACAGAAATGCTGGTCGATAATAAGAAAATTATTTTTTATCATGTCAATACCAGTAATCCATATTTCGAAAAAATGACGTCTGAAGAGAGCTAGTACAAATAATAAAGTGGGATAAATATATCCTACCAAAAACAATTAAAAAGAATTGTATATTTCCCTTTGTATAATTATTTTTAAAAACATTCTTTCAGAAGTTTTATCCGTATTCTAGCACAAAAATAATCAATATTGAACACAGTTGATAATTTTAGGGTGGTGTGTAAACCAAAAATCCAAACGTTTTTTATGGCATAGAACATTCATTTTAAGATTCAATTGTATTACTTTTCAACTATTAACGATTAATACGTCGGTGCGAACAGAACAGTACATAATATTGAAAATGTAACAAAAAGATTGTAACAGAATACCACAATGAAAATATCACAGAAAACCATTGTCAAAAAATTCATAAAATCATATTTCAATTAAAATAATAATAACGATTTTTATGTAGTAGTAAAAAAATTTTATAAAGTTTTCCAAAATTTGAGAGCACCACCAATAGAAAAATGAGACAAATCTTGTAAGAGAAAATGTAGAGAAATTATTTTATAACTATAATCGAAACGGGTTTCTAATAAAATCATTTTATTCCACTGATCTCCAAAATATTAATTATTATTGATGTAAATTAATAATACTAAATATTAATAAAAACTAATTAAAAATTTTCATAGTAGAAATAAATAATCAATAGAAGTCAATATAAATGTTAGTTGAAAATTAATCTGAGATACCGGAAATCGAACCCAGAACCTTTTACATTCGCACGCACTGCTCTTTCCGATAGAGCTACATCCCCCAATTAATTTTCAATTTATTTCAATATATTTAATAGAAATTAATATATAATAATATTTTTAAACCATAATATTTTTTTGTTTCGTAAAATTGTTCTGTTTGTTTAATTAATATTTGATAAAAATATCATTTAAAGATTCTCCGTTTTAATGTGGTGACAAAATATTTATCTCTCATTCTTATTATTTTAATATACTAAATTATAAAAAAATAATTCAATAATAATTATAATATAAATATTTGAAAATAAAAATCAAGTCAAATCGATGAAAATTATAGAAAAATATATAATTTCAGTAAAATATATTTACACCAGTTTATTTATTAAAAGAATAAAATCGATAAATATATCATGCTAAAAATGATCAAAATCCCAGTACTTTTTGTTAAAAAAATTAATAAATACCTTTTTCCAAGTGTTTGGCTTCAGGAGTCAAAAGATATTTAAATGGAAAATAGTACAACCCGAGCATTGATTGGGCTCCACTATGAGGAGTACTCATGAACATGATTCCTTTCGTGGCTCTGGCCAGAGCCTTATTTTCCGATATGTGCAAAATGTGCTTCAACAAAATGCCTCCGGCTGAATGGACGATCCACAGAATGGGTCTTCGTCCCACGCCGGCTATTTCTAGTTTTGCAGCCAAATCTACTGCTCTATCTTCGATTGTTCGACTTTAATGTTCGAAATCAATAAACGAAAATGAAAATCTATATCAAACGAAAAAAAATTAAAACTTCATTTTGTCAATATTTGACATTGGATTCCAAACGAATGGTCTCAATAAAGCGTTTATGCCAATAATGCGAGCTCTGGGAATGACAGGAGACAACCAGTCCTAACAAAACAAGAACTGAGACAGATATAAATGGTCAAATATAAATAGTCACAAAATGAGAAAAAGAATATTCTGCGGACAACGTTTAATAAAACTTCTGAAACTAGAAAGAATGATGAAGGTATCTTGACGAAGAAATATTGAAATCTGAGATAAAATTATTTATAAGAAAAAAATCTGTCACAAATGATACCATCAATTATACTATAAATAAGATATGAAAAAAATCAATATTTTATAATTATAAATTAATTAATTAAAATCAAATAATAAGTTCACTATTTTATTTACACTTTATTACTTTATGTTATATTCTCCATTAAAATGTTAAAAATTGGCCAAGTAATAATAATAAATAAATTATAATAAATAAATATCACTAAAATAATATAATAATAATTATTATTATCATTGTCTTTTGTTAATTTAATATTATTATTTTCGATATTAATATTGAGTAAAATTTGAAAAATCAATATGTTATGTCAAAAAATTAATGTTAATTTAATGTTACAAGAAAGCTGCTTCGTTAAATTTTAGGGAAGAGGAACAAAACCAGTCAGTCAAGAATTTAATAACTATCGTTCCATAAGAAAAATCAATATCTTACTCTAGGCCAGCATTTAGTTTTAGAGCTATTATCTGTCTCCACGTCCTCGTCGTACTGCCTCCATGTAAAATAAACACTACCCAGCATTCCGTTTATGAAAACAATATCGAAATCTTTAATTTGTTGTTTATTACTGCACAGAAATAAATTTCTATAAACAAAATCACAAAAGACATGCACCTTTTATGATCTAAGACAAATATATCAGGACAATAAATGGTCTTTTCCTTCGAATTCGGCTTCTGTAATTCTTCCAGATTTGAAAGCACTTTTACAACATTCAGGTTGAGCACAATGTTGTTGTCATCGACCCAAGAATTGAGCAATGTTGTGATATCTACAGTTTCCGTTTTCGATTTAATATATTTTTTTTATGTAAGAACTATCAAAAGAAATTTCTCATTGTCGTAACGGAAAATTTCACTCTTTATTTTAAGTTTTTTATGATAATAATGACCAATCAATAAATTTTCAGATTTTGTGCAATAATTAATCATTTTAATTTATACTTAAATTGTCAATTTCAAACAGTACTTTTGATGATATTAACCTAAAATGATTTTGATATCTAAATTGGAAATCGATAATATATTAATAAAATATAGTAATGAAGTTGATTTCAAGGTGATTTATTTCACTCTATTTGGTAAAATAGGTAAAATTATTGAAATTTCAATTTTGAGATTAGAATTTAAGAAATCTTTTTTATTGGAAAAATAAGATGTGCATTATTGAGAATTTATCGTGAAAAAGTCACTATTTGATATTTTAGAAATAAAACCATCAGATGTGCTATTTGAGTACCATATCTTGCAGTTCAAAGTCCGAAATCAAAGAATTTTATCTTTATTATTATTAGTAACAGTATAAGAGTAATTTTGTAATGAAAATTATAGTTAATTTAACTCTCAAAATTTAATTAAAACTTAAGATTCATAGTTAGCTCGATAATTACGAAGTCAATAAAATTATTTATAAAAATTGTAAAATAATAACTTAAATTTGTTATAAATTTTGATTATTTGGAATACGATTGATTTTTTGACAAAAATTGCCTTAATACAGGTTTATACAGAAATATATAGAAAAATATTCAAATTATATATAGAAAATTATTCAAAATATATAGGAGATTATTCAGAAATATATAGAAAAAAATTCGATTTTTTCTATTTAAATTTGATCACATTTTAGTCAGCCAAAAATATC